>PVKP010012057.1:0-59477 GCA_004027715.1 Plecturocebus donacophilus
CACACACACACACACACGTATGTGGTCTAATTTCTGTCAAAAGACATTCTATTTGCTCCTTGATTCTCTGCCCTTTTAAAACAGCTTCTCTTTCCAGTTAACACCTAAAGCTCTGACTTGCTTTCCCCCACTAGTTGTCATAGCCTTCTCCAACATGTACTACTTCCATATTTCAGACGTGGCATAGGAGACACAGCAATAACTAAGCATGTACAGCAAATCAAAGGATGGAGCCCCCAGTTGAAGCCAAGTCTCCTATATCTGATCAATTTACCCAATAACATTGTCTTTCTCTGTAGAGGTTACTCTTTTATGCACATAAATGTGAATTAGAACATCTCTGCCCTGCTCCTTTCAGCAGTACAGCTCGGCAATGACATATGCTGCCATCCATTTCACTGGAACATTTGCCGTAAAGTTGCTTTTAAAAGACATTCTCTTACAATACTGTCAATGGCCCTTGCATTAAAAATGGGAAAAATATGGAAACATACATTAAAATATTCAGAAATAAATGGCTTTTTTATTACATAAAAGCTCTCATGTGTCTCAAAGTTACCGAGAATAGAATAATTTATCATAAATTAGGTTATTATTGCTGGGAAAAGATCTATTTTAATGCCAGTTTTCCTGGGGATTAAACCAAACCCTAACAGTCCATTGGGGGTGTTCATAAATGTATAAGTCAAATACTTAAAAGCTTTAAGTGGAAAATACATGCTGATGAAGCAGTCTTGGGAAAGACAGAACACATTCTATTTGTTCTCATCTCTGGAGGGGGAAACTATTGCATCCAGAAAAAAAAAATGAAGATAATGACTTCTCTGCAACCAAGATGAAGATCCACTGAGCTTTGGGGTTTGAAATGCAGTGTCAGAAGTATAGTCTCAAGTTGCCTCTGCTGGGTGGTGTCCAGCATCAGAGATACACTCTGCAAAACAGATACTATCTTTGGAAAATGTGATCCTGTTGTCCTTTTAGGCCTTTATTTCACAGGAAGATAAATGGAGACTTAACAGGAAAACTGCAGCTCCGAGTGAAGAGAGAGCACGTTGTCTTTTCTGATATATCCAGGAAATAAGATGTTCTGGTTAATGTGTGCTGATGATGTAGTGCTGCCTTGCAGGCTCAGAATATGATCACATGTATTTCTCTTTAAAACTATATTGAATGTTATTTGACTTTTGTTGAATCAGTCATCTTGATAAATAGTATCTTAGTACAGTACTGAACAGAGAGTCAGTGACTAGAATGCCACTGAAACCAGCTTTTTATAGGACATGGTTTTCATGGTTTTAGAGGGGGGAGACACTTGCACAGTGATCCACAGTGTTTAATGATTTAGGCGGGGTAGGAGAAAAGTGATGAGCATTCATTTTGCTAGCAGTGTAACTTCCATGGAGGAGTGGTATACTTCTGATCGTACCTCACATACCCTGTACTTATAAAGGTTTTATTACATGATACAGCGTTGTGATCAAAGATGAAAGGAATCTCTTAATAGCTCTCCTTCCTTTTTCTGTTCTCAGTTCCTTACCAATTCCCTTTATCCATGGTCCTTTGCATCTTCATTTCTAGTCAATACCCTGTTACTCTGCTGGAAAGATCTGTCTGTGAAGCTGGATACTAAAAATGTCATGATTGCCACTTATTTGGAGGGGTAGAGTGGAGGATTTGGGCAGCATAGAGGCCCAGGCTGGAAGAAAGGAGCTGGCAGGGAGAAAGTTTGGCTGAGGGACAGGCCCCCTCAGGACTGATTTCTTGGTAGTCTATTCAAGCCCTTGGATGCCTGCACTGGAGTTATAATAATAGCCAACATTTATTAAGCATTTTGCTAGTGCCAGGATCTGTGAATTATCTTCTTTAATCCTTAAACAACCCCGTGAAGTAGGCATTATTACCATCTCAATTTAAAAGATGAGGGCTAAGGCTCAGTAACCTTAGGTGAATTTCCAAGTTCACACATCAACTAAGTGGCCGATCGAGCTGTTTCATTTCAAAGCTTGAGCCTAGATCACCCCCTCCAATTAATTAGCTATGCCTTCCTTCTTATCTTTATCTCTTTCTTCTCTCTCCTTTTTCCTTTTTGCTTCTTTTATTTATTTATTTTATTTTACTTTAAGTTCTGGGGTACATGTTCAGATCTTGCAGGATTGTTACGTAGGTATACACATGCCATGGTGGTTTGCTGCCTCCATCCCCCCGTCACCTAGATTAGGTCTTTCTCCTAATGCTATTCCTCCCCAATCTCCCCACCCCCTGCTGTCCCTCCCCTAGCCTCCCACCCCACAACAGACCCCAGTGTGTGATGCTCCCCTCTCTGTCTCCATGTGTTCTCATTGTTCAACACCCACTTATGAGTGAGAACATGTGATATTTGGTTCTCTATTCTTGTGTCCATTTGCTGAGAATGATGGTTTCCAGATTCATCCATGTCCCTGCAAAGGACATGAAGTCATCCTTTTTTATGGCTGCATAGTATTCCATGGTGTATATGTGCCACATTTTCTTTATCCAGTCTATCTTTGATGGGCATTTGGGTTGGTTCCAAGTCTTTGCTATTGCAAACAGTGCTGCAATGAACATACATGTGCATGTGTCTTTATAATAGATAAATTTATAATCCTTTGGGTATATACCCAGTAATGAGATTGCTGGGTCAAATGGAATTTCTATTTCTAGGTCCTTGAGGAATCGCCACACTGTCTTCCACAATGGTTGAACTAATTTACACTCCTACCAACAGTGCAAAAGTGTTCCTATTTCTCCACATCCTCTCCAGCATCTGTTGTCTCCAGATTTTTAATGATCACCATTCTAACTGGCATGAGATGGTATCTCAATGTGGTTTTGATTTGCATTTCTCTAATGATCAGTGATGATGAGCATTTTTTCATATGTTTGTTGGCTGCATAAATGTCTTCTTTTGAAAACTGTCTGTTCATATCTTTTGTCCACTTTTTGATGGGGTTGTTTGTTATTTTCTTGTAAATTTGTTTTAGTTCTTTGTAGATTCTGGATATTAGCCCTTTGTCAGATGGGTAGCTTGCAAAGACTTTTTCCCATTCTGTTGGTTGCTGGTTCACTCTAATGACTGTTTCTTTTGCTGTGAAGAAGCTCTTAAGTTTAATTAGATCCCATTTGTCTATTTTGGCGTTTGTTTCCATTGCTTTTGGTGTTTTAGTCATGAAGTCCTTGCCTATGCCTATGTCTTGAATGATATTGCCTAAGTTTTTTTCCAGAGTTTTTGGTCTTACGTCTTATGTTTAAATTTTTAATCCATTTTGAGTTAATTTTTGTATAAGGTGTAAAGAAGGGGTCCAGTTTAAGCTTTCTGCACATGGCTAGCTGGTTTTCCCAACACCATTTATTAAACAGGGAGTCCTTTCCCCATTGCTTGTTTTTGTCCTGTTCATCAAAGATCAGATGGTTGTAGATGTGTAGCATTACTTCAGAGGCCTCTGTTCTGATCTATTAGTCTATATCTCTGTCTTGGTTCCAGTACCATGCTGTTTTGATTACTGTAGCCTTGTAGTACAGTTTGAAGTCAGGTAGCGTGATGCCTCCAGCTTTGTTCTTTTTCTTAGGATTGTCTTGGCTATGCTGGCTCTTTGTTGATTCCATATGAAGTTTAAGGCGATTTTTTCCAGTTTTGTGAAGAAGGTCAATGGTAGTTTGATGGGGGATAGCACTGAATCTATAAATTACTTTGGGCAGTATGGCCATTCTCCCAATATTGATTCTTCCTAACCATTAGCATGGAATATTTTTCCATCTGTTTGTGTCCTCTCTTATTTCCTTGAGCCACAGTTGTTTGTAGTTCTTGAAGAGGTCCTTCATGTTCTTCGTTAGTTGTATTCCTAGGTATTTTATTCTCTTTGTAGCAGTTGTGAATGGGAATTCACTCATGATTTGGCTCTCTGTTTGTCTTTTACTGGTGTATAGGAATGCTTGTGATTTTTGCACATTGATTTTGTATCCTGAGACTTTGCTGAAGTTGCTTATCATCTTAAGGAGATTTTGAGCTGAGACGATGGAGTCTTCTAAATATACAATCGTGTTGTCTGCAAATAGAGACAATTTGACATCCTCTTTCCTTAATTGAATACCCTTTATTTCTTTCTCTTGCCTGATTGCTCTGGTTGGAACTTCCAATACTATGTGGAATAGGAGTGGTGAGAGAGGGCAACCTTGTCTAGTGCCAGTTTTCAAAGGGAATGCTTCCAGTTTTTGCCCATTCAATATGATATTGGCTGTGGGTTTGTCATAAATAGCTTTTATCATTTGGAGATAAATTCCATCAATACTTAGTTTATTAAGAGTTTTTGGCGTAAAGGGCTGTTGAATTTTGTTGAAGGCCTTCTCTGCATCTAATTGAGATAATCATGTGGTTTTTGTCTTTGGTTCTGTTTATATGATGGATTATATTTACAGATTTGTGTATGTTGAACCAGCCTATATCCCCAGGATGAAGCCTACTTGATCGTGATGGATAAGCTTTTTGATGTGCTGTTGGATTTGGTCTGCCAATATTTTATTAAAGATTTTTGCGTTAATGTTCATCATGGATATTGGCTGGAAATTTTCTTTTTTAGTTGTATCTCTGCCAGGTTTTGGTATCAGGATGATGTTAGTCATATAAAATGAGTTAGGGAGGATTCCCTCTTTTTGTGTTGTTTGAAATAATTTCAGAAGGAATGGTGCCAGCTCCTCTTTGTACATCTGGTAGAATTTGGCTGTGAACCCATCTGGACTTGGACTTTTTTTGGTTGGTAGGCTATTAATTTCTGCCTCTACTTCAGACCTTGTAATTGGTCTATTCAGGGATTTAACTTCTTCCTGGTTTAGTCTGGGGAGGGTGTAAGTGTCCAGGAATTTATCTGTTTTTTCTAGATTTACTGGTTTATGTGCATAGAGTTGTTTGTAGTAATCTTTGATAGTGGTTTGTATTTCTGTGGAATTAGTGGTGATATTCCCTTTATCATTTTTTATTGTATCTATTCGATTTTTCTCTCTTGTCTTTTTTTATTAGTCTGGCTAGTAGTCATTTTGTTGACCTTTTCAAAAAATCAGCTCTTGGATTTATTGATTTTTTGAAGGGTTTCTTGTGTCTCTATCTCCTTCAGTTCTTCTCTGATCTTAGTTATTTCTTCTCTTGTGCTAGCTTTTGAATTCGTTTAATCTTGTTCTTCTAGCTCTTTTAATATTGATGATAGGGTGTCGATTTTAGATCTTTCCTCACTTCTCATGTGGGCATTTAGTGCTATAAATTTCCCTCTAGACACTGCTTTAAATGTGTCAATGTGTCCTAGAGATTCTGGTATGTTGTGTCTTTGTTGTCATTGGTTTCAAAGAACATCTTTATTTCTGCCTTCATTTCATTATTTATCCAGTTGTCATTCAGGAGTAGGTTATTCAGTTTCCATGTAGTTGTGCAGTTTTGAGTGAGTTTCTTAATCCTGAGTTCTAATTTGATAGCACTGTGGTCTGAGAGACTGGTTGTTATGATATCCATTCTTTTGCATTTGCTAAGGAGTGATTTACTTCCAATTATGTAGTCAATTTTAGAGTAAGTGTGATGTGATGCTGAGAAAAATGTATATTCTGTGGATTTGGGGTGGAGAGTTCTGTAGATGTCCATTAGGTCTGCTTGTTCTAGATCTGAGTTCAAGTCTTGGATATCCTTGTAAATTTTCTGTCTCATGGATCTAATATTGACAGTGGAGTGTTAAAGTCTCCCATTATTACTGTGTGGGAGTCTAAGTCTCTTTGTAGGTCATTAAGAACTTGCTTTATGTATCTGAGTGCTGTATTGGGTGCATATATATTTAGGATAATTAGCTCTTCTTGTGTTGATTCCTTTACCATTATGTAATGCCCTTCTTTGTCTCTTTTGACTTTAGTTGGTTTAAAGTCTGTTTTATCAGAGACTAGGATTGCAACCTCTGCTTCTTTTTGCCCTCAATTTGCTTGGTAAATCTTCCTCCATCTCTTTATTTTGAGTCTATGTGTGTCTTTGCATGTGAGATGGGTCTTCTGAATACAGCACACAGATGGGTCTTGACTTTTTATCCAATTTGCCATTCTGTGTCTTTTGGGGCACTTAGCCCATTTACATTTAAGGTTAATATTGTTATGTGTTAATTTGATCCTGTCATTCTGGTATTAGCTGGTTGTTTTGTCCATTACTTGATGCAGTTTCTTCATTGTGTCAATGGTCTTTACCATTTGGTACATTTCTGGAGTGGCTGGTACTGGTTGTTCCTTTCTATGTTTAGTGCTTCCTTCAGGAGCTCTTGCAAGGCAGTCCTGGTGGTGACAAAATCTCTCAGCAATTGCTTGTTCATAAAGGATTTTATTTCTCCTCCACTTATGAAGCTTAGTTTGGCTGGATATGAAATTCTGGGTTAAAAGTTCTTTTCTTTAAGGATATTAGCCTCACTCTCTTCTGGTTTGTAGGGTTTCTGCAGAGAGATCCTGTGTAAGTCTGTTGGACTTCCCTTTGTGGGTAACCTGACCTTTCTCTCTGGCTGCCCTTAGCATTTTTTCCTTCATTTCAACCCTGGTGAATCTGAAGATTATGTGCCTTGGAGTTGCTCTTCTTGAGAAATATCTTTGTGATCTCTGTATTTCCTGGATTTGAATGTTGGCCTGCCTTACTAGGTTGGGTAAATTTTCCTGGCTAATATCCTGAATAGTGTTTTCCAGTTTGTATTTATTCTCTTCATCACATTCGGGTACACTGATCAAATGTAGATTAGGTCTTTTCACATAATCCCATAATTCTTGGAGGCTTTGTTCATTTGTTTTCACTCTTTTTTTCTCTAATCTTGCCTTCTCATTTTATTTCATTGAGTTGGTCTTCAATCTCTGATATTCTTTCTTCTGTTTGATCAATTTATGTATGCTTCACAAAGTTCTCATGCTGTGTTTTTCAGCTCCATCAAGTCATTTATGTTCTTCTCTAAGCTGATTATTCTAGTTAGCATATCGTCTAAATTTTTTCAAGGTTCTTAGTTTCTTTGCATTGGGTTAGAACATGTTCCTTTAGCTAAGAGAAGTTTGTTATTACCTCCCTTCTGAAACCTGCTTCTGTCAATTCATCAAACTCATTCTCTATCCAGTTTTGTTCCCTTACTGGTGGAAGAGAGGCATTCTGGTTTTTGGTGATTTCATCCTTTTTTCCCTAGTTTCTTCCCAATTTGTGGATTTATCTACCTTTGGTCTCTGAAGTTGGTGACTTTCAGGTGGGGTCTCTGAGTAGACATCCTTGAAGTTATTTCTTTCTGTTTTTCAGTTTTCCTTCTAACAGGCCCCTCTGCTGTAGGACTGCTGGATGTCCACTCTGGACCCTGCTTGCCTGGGAATCATCCACAGGGGCTGCAGAAGAGTAATGGTTGCTGCCTGTTCCTTCTTCTGGTATCTTTGTCCCAGAAGGGTACCTGCCAGATGTCAGCCAGGGCTCTCCTTTATGAGGTGTCTCTTTGGATATACAGGGGTCAGGGAGCCACTTGAGGAGGCAGTCTGTCCCTTATCAGAGCTCAAGTGCTATACTGGGAGCTCTGTTGTTCCATTCAGAGCTGCTGGGCAGGGACGTTTAGACTGCTGCAGCAGAACTCACAACTGCCTCTTTTCCCAGGTGCTCTGTCCGGGGAAGGTGGGGCTTTATTTATAAGTCCCTGATGTGCTGCTGCCTTTTTTCAGAGATGCCCTGCCCAGCAAGGAGGGAGTCTAGTCACAATCTGCCCGCAGAGGTGTTGCTGAGCTGCCGCAGGCTCTGTCCAGCTGCTGTGTAAATGTCCTTGCAGTTTTGTCTACACAGGTGAGGGTAAAACTGCCGTGGTAATGGCGGACTGCCTCAGTAATGGGAGACACCCTTCTTTGCATGGAGCTCAACCGTCCTGGGTCGAGCTCAAACTGCTGCACTGGCTGCAAAACTCTCAAGCCAGTGCATTTCAGATTGCTGGTTTTTTGGGGGTGGGACCTGCCAAGCCAGATCACCTGACTCCCTGCCTTCAGCCCCTCTTTTTCAGGGGAATGTGTGGTTTTGTCTCACAGGCATTCCAGGTGCTAGTTAAAATGGCTGCCCAGATTTGTGTGGACTTTTGTGCTGGAAACCCATGGCGCTTGTCAGCAGGCAGGAATCTCCTGGTCTGTGGACCGTAAAGACTGCGGGAGAAGCTCAGTATCTGAACCAAAGTGCTGGAGTGCCAGAAAAGCCCCTGATGACCTCCGTTGGGTAGGCAGGGGCTCCTCCAGTCTGATGCACCTCCCAGGTGAGGCAACGCCCCACCCTGCCTTGGCTTGCCCTCCTTGGGCTACACCCACTGGCCAACCAGTCCCATTGAGATGCACCTGGTACCTCAGTTGGAAATGCAGCAATCACTTACCCTCTGTATTGCTCTCCCTGGGAACTGCGCTCCGGAGCTGTTCCTATTCAGCCTTCTTGGCAGAGCTCCCTGTCTCTCCTTTTTAAGATTATGAAGACTTTGGCTGGCACAGTGACTAATGTCTGTAATGCCAGCACTTTGGGAAGCTGGAGTGGGTGGATTACTTGAGATCAGATGGATTACTTGAGGTCAGGAGTTTGAGACCAGCCTGACCAACATGGTGAAACCTGGTCTCTACTAAAAATACAAAAATTAGCCAGCCGCGGTGGTGAGTGCCTGTAATCCCAGCAACTTTGGAGGCTGAGGCACAAGAATCATTTGAACCCAGGAGGTGGAGGTTGCAGTGGGCCAAGATCGCACCATTGCACTCCACCCTGGGTGACAGAGTGAGACTCTGTCTCTCTCTCTCTCTCTCTCTCACACACACACAAACACACAAAGATTATAAAGACTTTAGAAAATGTGTCACTGTGTCCTCTTAAAGAGCAACATGGTAGTTCCTGGGCCAAAAGTCACAGGCCCCAAATCCTTATTTCTATGGACCACTGGCTCTGTTTGCCCATCTGTAAAATTAGGAAGTTGGATTAGATGGTATGTGAGGATGATTTGGCCTCTGACACTGGGTGACTCCCCAGCATCTAGGAGGGGGTGTGGGGCATGACTTACCTGAGCTATTCCCACTTGGGATGTGAGTGGCAAGAAGGCAGCACCTATGATTGCAGTGACTGGATTTCCAAGCCTCAAATCAGAATACCCATTACCTGAATCACTGAGTGACAAGATGTAATGGCAACATCAACCCTACTCCAGAAATTCAATGATATGGAAGGTATGGTGGGTAAATCCAGACCCACTCTCTTGTGGAGGGTGAGGCACTTCATGAACTTCTTTATTTCTATCACTCTGTCTCTCCTTTGACATCTAGTTCCTGAACGTCTCCTCCAGCAAGCAAAATAAAGCCAAGCAAGAGTGGTGTGTCTGTGCTATTATAAAATCATACCCAGGATTCTGGACTCTGTAGCTGATTTCATCTAATTCACATGTGTTTGCATATTGCCTTTTGTTAAATGGTTCCAAATCCAGTTTGTAAAGTAAGAGATGGCATCAAATCAATGTTCTAGATGGAGCAAATGCATTCTCATTCAGAGCAAAGGTGACCACTGTAGGAAGCAAGTTTTTAAGCCCTTTCCACTTTAGGAGAGAGAAAACATAATTAAGCAAATTTGTCATGATGAGAGGCCTGGCTTTTCTTCCCTTTAATGGGGATAGAGCACTGTGGAGAGGAAAAGTGCCAAATGGTATGTGATTTTAAAAATCTCCTACGTGTTTAATAATTCATGCTTGTTTTTCTTCTATTTTCCCCCACCCCCTCAACTCCTTTCCCCATTCAATACAGCTCTTCGATATCCCCTCAGGAATTAGGATATCTCCAGCTGTTTACATAACCAGAGATTAAGTCCAGTTGAAAGAGAAATTTAGGCCACAGAAAAATCATGATAAGAAAGTCAGAAATGTTGTTTGCCTTGGGATCACATTCTAAGATTCAGTCTTACAGCCTCAAACGGCATTGAGCAAAAGGTTTTTGGTGGACTCATGAATTGGAGGTGAAAGTGGTTGACTATTATTTGCAAAGCTGGATTAAGTGAAAGCAAATGATAACTGATACTAGCCTCCTCTCTGGAAGGAATCTGCTGTGTATGTGAGATAAGATAAAACTCTAATATAAATACTGACTTAGTTTCTGCTCTTTTCTGCTTACCTGCTTTACCCTGTGTTATATCTCATTTTTGTAGGCTTGACCCTGTGGCAGTTTGCAAGTTTCTAGGTGAATAACTATTGCATCTTTGCACTTGGTGAGTTTTGTGCATGAAATGTACGTTGCCCAATCCACTGCCTCATCTCCCCTACTACCTCCACCCCTTCCCTGCTGAGGCAAAATAAGCCATTACTTTAACAAGCCATTTTTCACAGTGGATTGGAAAGACAAGGAGCCCCACAGGGAGCTGACATCGGCCTGGTATTTTTAATCATGAAATAGCAGATAGGGGATGTGCAGGGGAGGGAGAGTTTGCAGCAAGATAAATTTGGGGCACTTCTTGGGTGAAAGGGGAGGTGGGAAGGGCCTGGTAGGTCCAGGCAAAGACAGCTGCTCCAGGGGACAGTCTGAGTCAGTGCCTCTTGACCTCTATCTGGGTGCAAGAGAATCACTTGGGTTGGTTATGAAAATACAGATTCCTTGGCCTCAGCTCCAGAAATTCTGATTTGGTCCACAGGGAGTGGGTTTCAGATAATTCTAATGCAGGCAGCCTAGGATCAGAAACACTAAGGGCAATGGGCTACCTGTACCAAGAACGGTTAAGGCGGAGGAAAAAGAGCAGAGAGTTAAAAAAGTGCAAAGGTACCTGAAGGCAGCAAAAATGTAAGGTCTTTGGAGTCAAACTTAGGTTCCAATCTCAGGAGCATTCCCACTTCATCTTTATGAACATTCCTCTGCATGCATAAAATAAGGGGAAATAACAATGATAATAATAGCTCCTATGCAAATGTTCTTATAGCCCAGAGTAACAGGTTAGCCCATTTAAACTTCATCGCACCACAAAGAGGACATAGCATTATTCTCATTTTGTACGTGAGGAAACAGAGGCACAGATGGAGTGTTAAACTGGCCTTAAAGGCCACACCGCTAACAAGTGCTAGAGCTGTGATTTGAACCCAGGGAGTATAAGTTGGGGAAATTTGGGGAGAAAACGTACAGGAAATACCTGGCTGCCTCCTGACACATGGGGCTCAGGTTTGTGTCCTTCATTCCCAGGGTTGCTGAGACGTGGTCAGCTGGCCACAAGTGTTGATCAGTTGCCTGCTCCAGTATAACTCTACCATAATTGCTGGAGGATTGGGGTGGTGGGGGAGGCAAAGAGCACTGGATCTGAAGACAGATCCCAGAGCCTCAGTTTCCTCATCTTTAACATGAGGACAGCAATGTCTTTACATCACAGCATGAAATGTTCAAATGAGATCGTGCTTGTAAAAAGTATTTTATAAACAGTATTTAGTACAAATATCCATTGGATTATAAAGATGAATATGGGACCAGTCATTGCACTGAACAGGCCAAAATACCTTCTTAAGGTGTCATTCCTCTCTCTTTTAGTGACTCCTGAATATCTCTTGGGTAAAATAAGAATATGTGCTAATGTGTTTTCAGATAGTGGCTTAGTCTTTCATTCCTATAAAGGCCTGGTTCTCTTGTGGGTGGAGAAGGAGGGAGATTAGGTGAAAATGTTGAGGCTACTCCTTAGGAAAAAAAGGAAGACTTTATCTTTTAAAAAATTATATTTATATATATGAAACTCATCCTTTTATATATATATATATATATATGAAACTCATCCTTTTATATATATATATATGAACTCATCCTTTTTTATGGCTGTATAGTATTCCATGGTGTATATCATTTTTTTAATCTAGTCTATCATCAATGGGCTTTTAGGTTGGTTCCAAGTCTTTGCTATTGCAAATAGTGCTGCAATAAACATATGTGTGCATGTGTCTTTATAGTAGAATGATTTATAATCCTTTGGGTATACACCCAATAATAGGAATGCTGGGTCAAATGGTATTTCTAGGTATAGATCCTTGAGGAATTGCCACACTATCTTCCACAATGGTTGAACTAATTTACACTCCCACCAACAGGGTAAAGGTATTTCTATTTTCTCCACATCCTCTCCAGCACCTGTTGTTTCCTGACTTTTTAATGATCGCCATTCTAATGGGTGTGAGATGTGGTTTTGATTTGCATTTCTCTGATGACCAGTGATGATGAGCTTTTTTTCATATGTAAGTTGGTCACATAAATGTCTTTTGAGAAGTGTCTGTTCACATCACTCACCCACTTTTTGATGGGGTTGTTTTTATCTTGTAAATTTATTTAAGTTCTTTGTAGATTCTGGATATTAGCCCTTTGTCAGATGGATAGATGGCAAAATTTTTCTCCCATTCTGTAGGTTGCCTATTCACTCTGACGATAGTCTCTTTTGCTGTGCAGAAGCTCTTTAGTTTAATTAGATTCCATTTGTCAATTTTGGCTTTTGTCGCAATTACTTTTGGTGTTTTAGTCATGATGTCTTTGCCCATGCCGATGTCCTGAATGGTATTGCCTAAGTTTTCTTCTAGGGTTTTTATGATTTTAGATCTTATGTTTAAATCTTTAATCCATCTTGAGTTAATTTTTGTATAAGGTGTAAGTAAGGAAGGGGTCCAGTTTCAGTTTTCTGCATGTGGCTAGCCAGTTTTCCCAACAGTATTTATTAAACAGGGAATTCTTTCCACATTGCTTGTTTTTGTCAACTTTGTTGAATATCAGATGGTTGTAGATGTTAGCATTATTCCTGAGGCCTCTATTCTGTTTTGTTGGTCTATATATCTGTTTTGGTACCAGTACCATGCTGCTTTTGTTACTGTAGCCTTATAATATAGTTTGCGTGATGTCTCCAGCTTTGTTCTTTTTGCTTAGGATTGTCTTGGCTATACAGGATCTTTTTCAGTTCCATGTGAAATTTAAGGTAGTTTTTTCCAATTCTGGGAAGAAAGTCAATATTAGCTTGATGTAATTCACATTCCTTGTAAGTTGTATTCCTAGATATTTAATTCTCCTTGTAGTAATTGTGAATGAGAGTTCACTCATGATTTGGCTCTCTGTTTGTCTGTTATTGGTGTACAGGAATGCTCATGATTTCTGCACATCGCTTTTGTATCTTGAGACTTTGCTGAAGTTGCTTATCAGCTTAAGGAGATTTTGGGCTGAGACTATGGGGTTTTCTAAATATACAATCATGTCATCTGCAAATAGAGACAATTTGACTTCCTCTTTTCCTAATTGAATACTCTTTATTTATTTTTCTTGCCTGATTGCCCTGGCTAGAACTTCCAATACAAGGTTGACCAGGAGTGGTGAGAGAGGGCATCCTTGCCTTGTGCCAGTTTTCAAAGGGAATGTTTCCAGTTTTTGCCCATTCAGTATGATATTTGCCGTGGGTTTGTCATAAATAGCTTTTATTATTTTGAGATACGTTCCATCAATACCTAGTTTATTGAGTGTTTTTAGCATGAAGGGATGTTGAATTTTGTTGAAGGCCCTTTCTGCATCTATTGAGATAATCATGTGGTTTTTGTCATTGATTCTGTTTATGTGATGGATCATGTTTATTGATTTGCATATGTTGAACCAGCCTTGCATCCTAGGGATGAAGCTGACTTGATCATGATGGATAAGCTTTTCAATGTGCTGCTGGATTCAGTTTCCTAGTATTTTATTGAGGATTTTTGCATGGATGTTCATCAGGGAAACTGGCCTAAAATTTTCTTCTTTTGTTGTATCTCTGCCAGGTTTTGGTATCAAGATGATGCTGGCCTCATAAAATGAGTTAGGGAGAAGTCTCTCTTTTTCTATTGTTTGGAATCATTTCAGAAGGAATGGTACCAGATTTTCTTTGTACCTCTGGTAGAATTTGGTTGTGAATCCATCTGGCCCTGGGCTTTATTTGGTTTGTAAGATATTAATTACTGCCTCAATTTCAGAACCTGTTATTGGTCTATTCAGAGATTTGACTTCTTCCCGGTTTAGTCTTGGGAGAGTGTATGTGTCCAGGAATTTATCCATTTCTTCTAGATTTTCTAATTTATTTGTGTAGAGGTGTTTATAGTGTTCTCTGATGGTAATTTGTATCTCTGTGGGATCAGTGGTGATATTCCTTTTATCATTTTTTATTTTGTCTATTTGATTCTTCTCTCTTTTCTTCTTTATTAGTCTAGCTAGTGGTCTATTTTGTTAATCTTTCC
Organism: Plecturocebus donacophilus; assembly: GCA_004027715.1. Taxonomy (NCBI): domain Eukaryota; kingdom Metazoa; phylum Chordata; class Mammalia; order Primates; family Pitheciidae; genus Plecturocebus; species Plecturocebus donacophilus. Next base: position 14,235 of record PVKP010012057.1, read on the forward strand.
AAAAAACCAGCTCATGGGTTCATTGATTTTTTTTGAAGGGTTTTTTGTGTCTATCTCCTTCAGTTCTGCTCTGATCTTAGTTCTTAGTTATTTCTTGTCCTCTGGTAGCTTTTGAATATGTTTGCTCTTGTTTCTCTAGTTCTTTTAATTGTGTTTGGATGTTAATTTTAGATATTTCCTGCTTTCTCATGTGGGTGTTTAGTGCTATAAATTTCCCTCTAAACACTGCTTTAGCTGTGTCCCAGAGGTTCTGGTAGGTATGTCTTTGTTCTCATTGGTTTCAAAGAACTTATTTATTTCTGCCTTAATTTCATTATTTACCCAGTAGTCATTCAGGAGAAAGTTGTTCAGTTTCCATGTAGTTGTGTGGTTTTGAGTGAGTTTCTTAATCCTGAGTTCTAATTTGATTGCACTGTAGTCTGAAAGACTGTTATAATTTTTGTTCTTTTGCATTTGCTGAGGAGTGTTTTACTCCCAAGAATGTGGTCCATTTTAGAAGAAGTGCTATGTGGTGCTCAGAAGAATATATATTCTGTTGATTTGGGTTGGAGAGTTATGTAGATGTCTACTATGCCCACTTGGTCCAGTGCTGAGTTCAAGTCCTAAATATCCTTGTTAATTTTCTGTGCCCTTGATCTGCCTAATATTGACAGTGGGGTGTTAAAGTCTCTCACAATTATTGTGTGGGAGTCTAAGCCTCTTTGTATGTCTCTAAGTGTTTCCTTTATCAATCTGGGTTCTCCTGTATTGAGCACATATATATTTAAGACAGTTAGCTCTTCTTGTTGCATTGTTCTTTTTACTATTATGTAATGCCCTTCTTTGTCTTTTTTTTTATCTTTGTTGGTTTAAATTCTGTTTTATCAGAGACTAGGATTGCAACCCCTGCTTTTTTGTTTGTTTGCTTTCCATTTGCTTGGTAAATATTCTTCTATCCCTTTATTTTGAGCCTATGTGTGTCTTTGCACATAAGATGGGTCTCCTGACCGCAGCACACTGATGGGTCTTGACCCTTTATCCAATCTGCCAGTCTGTGTCTTTTAATTGGGGCATTTTGCCTGTTTACATTTAAAGTTAATATTGTTGCATGTGAATTTGATCCTGTCATTATGATGCTAGCTGGCTATTATGCCTGTTAGTTGATGCAGTTTCTTCATAGTGTCGATGGTCTTTACAATTGGTATGCTTTTGCAGTGGCTAGAACCAGTTTTTCCTTTCCATATTTAGTGCTTCCTTCAGGAGCTCTTGTAGGGCAGGCCTGGTGGTGACAAAAATCTCTCAGCATTTCCTTGTCTGTAAAGAATTTTGTTTCTCCTTCACTTATGAAGCTTAGTTTGGCTGGATATGAAATTCTGTGTTGAAAATTCTTTACTTTAAGAATGTTGTATATTGGCCCCCACTCTCTTCTGGCTTGTAGGGTTTCTGCAGAGAGATCTGCTGTTAGTCGGATGGGCTTCCCTTTGTGGATAACCCAGTCTATCTCTCTGGCTACCCTTAACATTTTTTCCTTCATTTCAACCTTGATGAATCTGATGATTATGTGTCATGGGGTTGCTCTTCTTGAGGAACATGTTTGCGGTGTTCTCTGTATTTCCTGGAGTTGAATGTTGGCCTGCCTGGCTAGGTTGTGGAAGTTCTCCTGAATAATATACTGAAGAGTGTTTTCCAACTTGGTTCCACTCTCTCTGTCACTTTCAGGTACACCAATCAAACATAGATTTGGTCTTTTCACATAGTCCCATACTTCTTGGAGTAGATTTGGTCTTTCACATAGTCCCATACTTCTTTGTTCCTTTTCTTTCTTTTTTCTCTAATATTGTCTTCCCACTTTATTTCATTAAGTTGATCTTCAGTCTCTGATATCCTTTCTTCTGCTTGATTGATTCAGCTATTGATACTTGTGTATGCTTCACAAAGTTCTCATGCTGTGTTTTTCAGCTCCATCAGGTCATTTATCTTCTTCTCTAAACAGGTCATTCTAGTCAGCAATTCATCTAACCTTTTTTCAAGGTTCTTAGCTTCCTTGCATTGGGTTAGAACATGCTCCTTTAGCTTGGAGAAGTTTGTTACTACCCACCTTCTGAGGACTGCTTCTGTCAATTCATCAAACTTATTCTCTGCCCAGTTTTGTTCCCTTGCTTGTGAGGTTGTGATCCTTTGGAGAAGAGGTATCATGGTTTTTGGAATTTTCAGCCTTCTTAAGCTGGTTTTTTCCTCATCTTCATGGATTTATCTACCTTTGGTCTTTGATGTTGGAGACCTTTGGATGGAATTTTTGTATGGACATCCTTTTTGTTGATGTTGATACTATTGCTTTCTGTTGGTTAGTTTTCCTTCTAGCAACCAGGTCCCTCTTCTGCAGGTCTGCTGCAGTTTGCTGGAGATCCACTCCAGATCCTGTTTGCCTTGGTATCAGCAGCTGAGGCTGCAGATCAGTAAAGACTGCTTCTTATTCCTTCCTTTGGAAGTTTCATCCCAGAGGGGCACCCACCAGATGCCAGCCAGAGCCCTCCTGTATGAGGTGTCTTTCAACTCCTGCTGAGAGGTGTCTCCCAGACAACAGGCACGCGAGTCAGGGACCAACATGAGGAGGCAGTCTGTCCTTAGCAGAGCTTGAGCACTGTGCTGGGAGATCTGCTGCTCTCTTCAGAGCCAGCAGGCAGGAACATTTAAATCTGCTGAAGCTGTTTCCGCAGCCAGCCCTTCCTCCAGGGAGATGGGAGTTTTATCTATAAGCCCCTGACTGGGGCTGCTGCCTTTCTTTCAGAGATGCCTTGCCCAGAGAGGAAGAATCTAGAGAGACAGTCTGGCCACAATGCCCTTGCTGAGCTGTGGTGGGTTCCACACCCAGTTTGAAGTTCCCAATGACTTTGTTTACACTGTGAGGGGAAGACCTCTACTCAAGCCTCAGTAATGGTGGACGCCCTTCCCTCCACTAAGTTCAAGCATCCCGGGTTGACTTCAGACTGCTGTACTGGCAGTGAGAATTTCAAGCCAGTGGACCTTAGCTTGCTGGGCTCCATGGGGGTGGAATCTGCTGAGCTAGACCACTTGCCTCCCTGGCTTCAGCCCCCTTTCCAGGGGAGTGAATGATTCTGACTCATTGGCATTCCAGGCACCACTGGGGTACAAAAAAACCCACAAAACTCCTGTCGATAGCTCAGTGGGAAGACTTTATCTTAAGGAGGCTATGAGGATTGCCAGCACATAGAACACTCCTTAAGGTTCCAGAATATTTCATGTATGCCAAACAGTGGAGGAGTTCACCCTGCAGGTCAAGTCTTGAGATCTCAAGGGAGAGATCACAACCTGATACCCAGTCCTTGTTATGGTAAACCCAGTCCAGTTGGATAGGCTGATACATCTTGATGGCATTTATTCATTTTGCAACATTTTTTTACTCAGACGTAGCAATGTTTTGTACCTGCCACTGGAGGTTTAGCTGAGCTCTGTTTGTATTGTGGTGATGCTTAAATCAGAGCCTCCTTTTGGGGAGAGTTGACCCAGACTTGCAGAAAGGAATGTGATAAGAGCCACAGTGTCTAGACTGGACAACAAAAGCAAACCAGAAAAGCAATTACTCCAAGTTGCTGTCTTCTTTTTCTGGGAGCCTCCTCATCATGGTTGTTAGAAAAACCTCAGTGCCACGAGAGTAAAATAATAATAATAAAGATTTCTTTTTTGGCCCATAATGAGAGTTTGAAAAAAAAAACAAACCTGTGGCAAATCAGTACCATCACCCAAGTGGGAGACCTATGCACTTTCTCCTAGAAGAAAAAAAAACATTTTCTGCTGGGAAAAGTAGACAGTAGACCTAGGAAGAGTTCATTTTTTTAAAAAAAAGAAAAACTTTTCCCCACTTTCCTTCAGCAAAGGGTAGAACTCAGATGAGATCCTCTTAGTTGGTCTTCCCTTAAGGCAGCCCAGAGTTTGGGAAGGGAATGACTGAATTCACTTTTCAGGAACTCAATTCAATTTCTTTTTTTTTTTCTATTCTATTCCCTTGAATATAGTTTGATAAACACTTAGCGAAGTGCTATGAGTTGGAGAACCATGGAGGCGATGGGAGACAGAGTGGGAAGAGTCAGGGTTGTACTTCTCCTCTTCTGAATCCAGATTGGAAATGGGCATCACTTGACCAAGGAGTGCTCTTTTGGGCAGGGTGGGACCAAAGAAGATAAAAAATCCATAAAGAACCAGGATCGAAAAAAGATTCAGACTGGTATTTAGGCAGAAGAAAGTAAAGCAAGGAGACATGGAGATTTAACTCTAAGCAGACCGACTGAATGTAATCCCCATGCGTGTTATATCAATGAGATAATAGAATTGGAGAGTTTATGATTCTCAGGTTTGAATATGGTTTGTCCCCACCAAAACTCATATTGAGGCCTGAACCCTAATGTGGTGTTGTTAGGCAGTTATGCCTTTAAAAGATGATTAGGTCATTAACAGGAATTAAGTCTTTCCAGGCTGGATTAGTTCTCCTGGGAATGTGTTAGTTCTTGTATGAATGGCTGAGTTCCCTCAAGAGCAGGTTGTTACAAAGTGAGGTTGCTTCCTGTGTTTTGCCCTTTTTTCACATGCACTCAGTTCCTTTTCTGTTTCTCTGCCAAAGAAACAGAACAAAGCCCTCACTAGAAGCCACTAAATGTGGCTGCCCAATCTTGAACTTCCCAGCCTCCAGAACTACGAGCTAAATAAATCCCTTTTCTTTATAAGTTATCCAATCTCAGATATTCTATTGTAGCAACAGAAAACCAATTAGGACAATATGTACTTTCACGTACATCTCTTGACTTCATTCTTAAAAGAGCCACATTATCACCTGAATTTTGCAGAAGACACTAAAGCTCAGAGTCATGACATGCCCAACATATTGACATTTCTACATGGCCAAGATAGGACACTGAACTCATGCCTTCTGCCTCCCAATCGAACATTCTTTCTGCTCTATTATGTTCTCTATGATCATGTGTTCATAGAACATCTGACTGTACTAAAGGTACTTTATATTATGCTGTCCTGTGTCTACTTCATTTGTATTTTGCTTAAATCTCATACCTGGAATAAAGTCGCCTTTAGGAACTGTGGTTTTCATTATTACTTTGTTAATTAGAAATATAAGAAAAAGGATTATCTTCTTCAACTTTAAAAGTTAGAACTGGACTGGGTAGTGTCTAGCACTGTTTTAATTCCAGCATTCTGAAATCTGTTATTACATTAGCTCAAACTTCATTTTTTTAGTCTTCCAAAAATCGCAATAATTACAAGTAATGGTGTTCATGCCAAATTCATCAGAGTTTGAAAACAGAGCTATATTTCAGCTCTTTGGAGGCCAAAAATGAACTTTGATATTTTCGCAAGTGTGAAAATTCTTTCAGCTGTACCAAATTAACTCAAAACATCTGAATGGTCTGCCTCCAAGTATCATAAAATTTTCTCTTTTATGCTTTGGATTTTATTCTAGAGAAACTCTATTCTCCTAGATGCTGTATAAAGAGGCTGAAAAGTTGCAGGGAACCTTGGTGGAGTGATATTTCTGAGTAGGCTGAGAGCCAAACTATTGTTCTTGCTATTTCTCAATAGAGAAGAGAAAAGTATTTGCTAACTACCCCTGGAATCTCTGTCAATTAGCTTGGAATTTAAGGGATTTTCCTGATGTGCTTTGTGGAGGTCATTTAATGTTTGTGATTCCAGGTGAAAGTTTGGAACGCTGCAGTGGAATATAGGTTGGCCCAGAAGACCAGCTTAGTGGAGGATCCTACTTCATTGTAATCAGTGATCTGATGAGTTGTCTTTGTAAGGCAGACATATTCCCCACGCTCAGCTCTGTCAAGCACCATGGGTAACACAGAAGCAATTTAAGACCTACCTACATAAATAGCTTGAGAGTAACTTTTTCAAAATACACTCTTCCAATCCAGGTTCCTAGGCCTGACTCCGAGGAAAGAACATTTCTGTGAGTGGTGGTGGGAATCTATATTTTAATGAGTGTCCTGGTGATCCTTATGTGTGCCGTGAACTGACAACCCCAGCCATGCAGTTTTCTAAAAGCCCAAACTTTATATACACACAGAAAATAGTTATCACCACACAATTCTATACCTTGTGGAGTCACAAAAGCAGAGCAGCAGCCAGATGGCCAGCTTCTATGGAGTTGCCGGAGAGATGGCTAGAAGACCTCTTAGGATCCTGACACCTGCTAGAAACTATGAGACAAGATGCATCAAAGAGGCAAAGAATAATGTGGACAGAAAAGTGAGAGATAGGTGCTGGTTGGATAGTGAAAGAGAAATTCATGGATGCAGCAGAAGCCATGCTTGACCTTGAGAGGGGAGAGAATATGGATAGCTAACATTTTGTTGAGAAGATACTCATTTCAAATGTTTAATATCTTATAGGCTTTTTTTTTCAAATGTTTACTATCTTATAGGCTAACACAGATATACTGAGACATTCAGTTAAGTAGCTGCCTTTATGAACCTTGACAGGTGAGGTGGAAAAGGAGGGCAAGGAATTTGGAAACAAATCATTTTCCCTTATGGTGAAATGTAAATAACAAACAAGACCCCCAGAAGCACTAAGATGATCTCAAGCAAGAGCCACTTTGCTCAGGGTTTCAAGTTCAGAAGTAAGTGAGAACACCAGATGATGAAAATGTGGGGAAGACTGGGGGAAACTGAGCTGAACTTTGAGGATTAAGAGGAAGGTTCATAAAATAAACATGAAAGAGAATGAAATGAAAGGGTTTGGTCTCGAGCAAAGATCAGGTGAGGAAGTAAGGGTCCTGAGCGGCATGAGATTCTTTTTTCACAGTGGACTCTAAGTTAGAATTCTGAGCTTCTACCATCTTACACACCAAACACCATCTTCCAGGAATCATCGTACCTTTGCTTCAGGCTTGGTGGGCAGAGCAAAGTCATGTTCTGTGGAGAGTCAAGCCTTGATGTCTCCGAGGTAATAGCAACCCCAGCTTTGGTTTACAGATCCAGCTTTGGGGATGAGTGGGTCTGACACAGAGTTGCCCATAGCCTGCTTGGAAGCTTCCCTTCCTGACTTCTAATTACCAGTTCATTTATCGTTTATCTCTGGCTCTTAGTTTGTAACAGGGAGCCAAAATGTTAATGAACACAAAAGGTTAAGACATTGCTTGACCCCTTCTTTCTGCAGATGGGGGAAGAGGAGGAGGAAGGTAATGCGATCTCTGCTAGCCTTTGTTTATAGGAAGCGCCTTGCACTCACTGAGTTCACAGCCTAACTGTAAAAGATGCGAAGGGTGTGATTATCAGGCTGGCGGTAAATGGGAACACACTGTGGCTTTGTTTGGGCCCGCGGGGAGTTTTTGGTAAATTTTTTGCTTTCAATCCCCCTATAAAAATATTTGGGGATTCAGTGATGCTGACCCTACATTTCTCACTTCGAGCCCATACTTTCTCTTCCTTTAATATAGAAGTGGTGGTGGTTTTTTTCCCTCTTTGGTCACAGACAGTTTCTCAGTAGCCCTTGCTGACCCAGTGGGCCCACTCCTGCTAATTTTACACAAACCAGATGGTGTCCAAACAAGTCACCTCTATTTCACGCAGGCTAGGCCTCCCTCCTGAAAATGAAATGAAGTCAGGGAACGTTGATTCCTGGAAGCTCACAGGGATTCCTCTAAGCCAGCAGGACCTGTTTATTTTATTTATTTATTTTTTACTAAAAAGGGTATACTGCTCCCATTCAGAGGCTCACACATTCATTTAAGTCCATAGAGTTCAGCAGGGCTTGAAGTGAGTGGTAGCAAGGCTGGCAGGCTCTGCACATGGTGGGCTGGGGCTGGAGAAGTCACCTGTGTAAATCAGTAGCGACGATCTACACCAGCCTTACCCTCAGACTCGGGGTGAAGCCAGGGATTACCTATCTCAAGTTTCTAGTTGCAAGAATTTTTTTCAAAGCAGCTATTTAATGTCTCTTATTTAGATTTAGCTGAGAGTTGGCTCTGGCTGGCACCAATTTTGATCCTTGTCCCCATTGAGGGAATTACTGCCTTCAGTAGACACAGACTTCCCTCCCCTGCCTGTCTCCAGAGCCCAGGCCTGTGGTTTGGACCAACTCATCACCTAGCTCGACATGAAATACACATGGGCTCGAGAGCTTCAGGCTTCTGAGCTTCTTTAAGGAAAATGTGCCATTTAGAGCAGATCATGTAAAAGGTCCACAGGCTTGGGAAATGATGGCTTTGAGAATCCCCTATTGCTAACTCAGCTGGGCTACCATTATTACCTACTAGATAAGTTCACATGCCATTCTTCTCTCTTAATTTTTGTTTGATTCTTGTACTTAGACAATTCAACAAATGTGTAATAAATAAATATAATATGCAAGGTGTTAGATGCTGACTACAATCCCTTAATTTGTATTTTACATAATTTTCAAGGTACTTCACCACCTGTGGTCTCATTTGATTTTCACACCATTACTGAGCAGGTAGTAGTAGACTCATTTTACAACGACCTCCTGGAGGTAGGTGATAGATCTCTGAAGTCACAGAACCAGTAAAAGAGTGTGGGCTGGCTGAGAAAGAATTGCTTTATAAAATCACAAAATGCTCATCATGTAAGAAAGAGACCTTAACAAGTCAACTAATTCAGTCATCTCACAGATTCAGCCCTCTCCTTCGTATATCAGGAAACTAAGGTTCAGAGAGGGTGAGTGACTTGCCTGGAGTCACACAGTTACTGTGCTCTGGTAACTCAATCCTCTAAATTGTTCTTTTTCCCTTCCTAATTGAAGAACCAGAGTCCCAGTCTGGAAATGCTTGTTGCCCCAGCTTTGGGCGTATTCTGGACCCAGCTCTGAATCCCCGAGTGGATTTTGGGGTTCCCCTGGAAGTTAGAACTGTTTATCTTTGGAGGATGGGTAACATCTTACAGAGGGCAGAGAGTGCTGGATCCTCACCCCCAGTTCTGCTCATGGTTACTAAGGTAGCCCAGCACACTCTCAGGGGATCTCACCAACCAAGCACAAATTCCAAAGGCTTCCTGGGTGGTTTTACAGCTTATGGATATGCCCAGAAACCTTATAAGCCCTTGGGTCTATGGCTCAAATAGCTTCCATAGACATATACACACACATGCCTGTTTAATAAATGCCAGGGGAAGGAAAGAATAAAGACCTATATAGTTACACAAATACAAGAGGAAAGATCCATATTCCATAATCCTAGCTGGAGTCCGAAGAGTTGATACTAATGACAGCTACTATTAATATTCATTATGAACTAAATACCACTCTTATACCTGCTCTACGGGTAAAAAAAATTGGGTCTCAGAGATGTTAAATGACTGACCTGTGATTCCACAACTAGAAAGGGGCAGAACATCCCAATGTACGCTGATGCCTGAACCAAGACACTTAACTGCATGCTGTCCTCCTTCTGCAGACAAAATGCCAGTTAATGGGCCGCACCAAATCAACAGTGAACATGCAGCAAGAGACCTGAGCCAAGTAACCCCAGCACAGTCTGAGATGTGCAAGGTAGAAGCAAATTTAAAGAAAATGAAAGGGAAAGCAAGGTCCAGTTAGAATTCAAATGAACAGGAAGCATGATGCAAACGCAAACTTGGAAAAAACAAAGGTGAGAGAGGAACACTTTGGCAGAAGGTGAGACGAAAAGAAAACCACAGGAGAAATGTCCTCTGCAGCCCAAACTGGCCTCATCAGATAGCTCTGGAACAAGTTTTTATCTTCGAAAGTTATAGCTGGCTGCAGCCTACTGTTTGCCTAGTGTGTGGATTGAAATGTTTTATTGCTTTATAGATGCAATTAAACAAATGTGATTAAAGGCAGCGATAACACTTGCATCCTGGTGAAGGAGATGGCAATGCTGTTTCCAGGGCTTTCTCTGGAACAGGGTGTTTTAATCAGAGAAGAGAAATCTGTTTCCCATTCTTGTGTTGGGAAGACAATACAGGAATGGACGGGTGATTAAAATGTTTAAAGAGTCACTATCTAAAAAAGATGATAAAGGTGTTGGGATGGGGGTGAAAGACAACAATGGAGAGATATTAACAGCTCAAAATATAAGCAGGGCCTCTGAGAGGAAACCGACACGGCATGTGAAGCACATACGGGAATGAGATGGAAGAAATCTTCCCCATGCTATCATGACAATGCCTCCAAAAGGGATTCAAGTAGAATGCTTTGTTGCCAGCAGAGGAAAATTCTGGTGCAAGGAAATGTAAAGAATTCAGGAATTCAAAGCAAGATAAGGCCAAAGGCCCACTGTGAGAAGGAGAGAAGCCAGATATTTCTGGGATTTGCATTCACAGATAAAGGGAATCACAAGTTCTAGTAACTGTGCTGGACCTAGAAGAGGGAGTGGGCATGGGTGATACTGCAAAGATGAGTCGGATAAATGTCTTCCACCTTCTTTAAGAATGTTTTACCGTGGTGAGGGAGAGAGTGATAGCAATAGCAATACTTCTCTTTATTGTGTGATACAGAATCACATAAACCTAAAATGTAGCCACTAAAATAGGAGTTTGTATTGTATTGTATTGTATTGTATTGTATTGTATTGTATTGTATTGTATTGTATTGTATTATTTATTGAGACAAAGTCTCACTCTGTCTCCCAAGCTGGAGTACCCTGGTGTGATCTCGGCTCACTGCAACCACTGCCTCCCAGGTGCAAGTGATTCTCAAGCCTCAGCCTCCAGACCAGCTGGGATTACAGGCATGCACCCGCATGCCTGACTAATTTTTGTTTTTCAGTAGACACAGAGTTTCACCATGTTGGCCAGGTTGATCTCAAACACCTGACCTCAAGTAATTCACCCACCTTGGCCTCCCAATGTGCTGGGATTACAGGCATAAGCCACTGCACCCATCCCGAGTTTGGATTTTTAAATAAAGGATTAATGGAATTTGTATCATGTTAGGGGAATATGGGGAGTGTCAAGGAAGGTTTCAGAGAGGAGGTGGTTTTTGGCTGGATCTTGAAGGGAGAATTGAGGAAGGAATTCAAGGCTTCCTAAAGTGCCTTCTTAGCAAAGGCATGAAAGCAAGACAGCTGAGGTCGTTTTGGTTGAGGTGACAATGGAAAAGTCTAGAATGGCTGCATCCAAGGCTATTTGGAAGTTATAAGAGAAACAAAATGATGTGGCATTATAGAAGCCATGCTGGGAAATCTGGATTTTATTTTATAGGTTACCGTTTCTTGACCAATTTTCTGCCTCCCTACCATTGATATGTGCAATACAACAGTCTCAGTTTTCAATAGGCCCAGGCCCTGCTGAGGAGGCATATCAGAACTGTGGAGTGGTGGATCTTTAGGAGGCAAAAGGATAGGATCAGAGCTAGTAGATAAATTATCAGAATGGAGACTGAAGTCAGGAAAACCAGTATGGAAGCAATTCAATTTGTCCAGGTAGAGATGATAAAGGACTGAACTCACCATGAATGTGGAGGGGTAGAAATGACTGGGCTTTATTCATTTTGCTTTTGCTGAACACTCACAGTGGGCCAAGCACTGTGTTTGTTATTGGAGATACAAAAGTTTAAGCTCATGATCTACCACTCATGGCTTCCTCTTGATGAAGCAAGTAAGCCAATACTGATACAGTTTGGCTTGTGTCCCCACCCAGATCTCATGTTGAATTGTAGGAGGAGGGCCTGGTGGGAGGTGATTAGCTCATGGGGGCAGACATTCCCCTTGCTGTTCTTCTGATAGTGAGTTCTCATGCAATCTGGTTGTTTAAAAGTGTGTAGCACCTCCCCCTTTTCTCTTCCTCCTGCTTTGGCAATGCAAAACTTGCCTACTTCCCCTTCATCTTCTGCCAGGATTACAAGTTTTCTGAGGTCTCCTCAGTCATGCTTCCTGTACAGCCGGTGGGACCATAAGCCAATTCAACTTCTTTTTTTATAAATTACCCACTTTCAGGTATTCTTTTATAGAAGTGCGAGGTCAAACTAACATAAATGCTAAACATAGGGCCATGAGGGTGGCAACAGAGGGACCCTCAGGAGCACTGAGAAGAGATGTTTAACTACATAAGGTTTCAAGGAAATAGGTTAGATTGAGGCTTAAAAGATAAATAGGCACTATTTAGGTGGAAAAAGGGAAGAAGGGGCCAGGAGGAGTGGAAGGATAGGAAAGTATGTGCAAATACATAGCAGCATGAAGTGGTGCATGAAGTGACACATGAAATAAGAGGAAGAGCAAATCTCCAGGCCATCAATTGAACATAGCTTCTATATGTTCAGCCTGGCCCTCTATTAGCAATCTGACATGTGTTACTGCATAGGATCTTTTGGGCATGCATAGTGTGGGCTAGAGACACAGTGGCCGAAGGTTGGATGAAGACTGCCCTATCATCGAAGCTGGGCTTTATATGGAAAAGCTATGTAACTCAGATATGTGATTTTAGAAGGATTATTCTGGCAGCAGTGTAAAGAATGGATGGAAAGGTCACAATTTAGAAAGGAGGAAAATAAGGTAGGTAATAATGAGATAATAGACATGGCAAAGGGGGGTGTATTAGTCTGTTCTCACACAGCTATAAAGAACTATCTGAGACTGGGAAATTTATAAAGAAAAGGGTTTGACTCACAGTTCTACATTCTATACAGGAGGCATGGCCAGGGAGGCCTCAGAAAACTTACAATCATGGCAGAAGGGCGAAGGAGAAGCAAGCACCTCTTCACATGGTGGCAGGACAGAGAGAAAGTGAAGGGGAAAGTGCTACATACTTTGAAAGAACCAGATCTCATGAGAACTCACTATCATGAGAACAGCAAGAAAGAAATCCACCCCCATGATTCAATCACCTCCCACCAGGTTCCTCCCCCAACACTAGGGATTACAATTCAACATGAGATTTGGGTGGGGACACAGAGCCAAATCATATCAGGGGACATGTATGAGAAAGTATGACTAGAAGGCAGTCAGCATGAATGGTGATTGATCAGACTTGATAGAAGAGGAAAGAATCCAGAAGGAGCCCCGTTTCTGATTTGATGACTGTTGTTGATAATGATGTACTTCACAGAGCTAGAGGATCAGGCAGGGAAGGAAAGTGGAAGGTCAGAAATGAGACATGATGGGTTCTGTTTGTACCTATTGAGGAGAAATGATCTGGGAGTGATTTCTAGTAAAAAGTTAGACACTAGAGCTAAGAAGAGAAGCCTTGGCCGAAGGTCTGTGATTGGGAGGCTTCATCCTATGTTGGTGGTTGAAGCCAAGGTGGTAGCTGCGATCACTCAGCAGCATGTGAAAGGGAAGCGGGCCACAGACGAAGACCTGGGAAACAATAACATTCAGGGATGGGCTGAGGGACAGGTGACCTTGCAGGAGACCAGGAAGGAGTGATTTGTAAGGGAGAAGGGGAACCAGGAGAGGGAGCTGCCTAGAAAATGGAGAGGGCCTCAACAGGGAGGGAGTGGTCAACATTGCCTGGATTACACCAGAAGCTAGAGACAAAAGAGAGGTCCGAATCAAGACCTGTGGCCTGTGAACTGTGGACACCTGCAGTTGAAAGTGAAGCACACACACATATATGGTGAATGCTGGGGGCAGGAAAAAGTGAAAATGAGAAAGAAAAGGAAAGCAGGTTTAGTGGTATGAAAAATAAGGCTCTGTGAGACAGGTAGAGGGAAATTCTGTAAAAATCAGACAATAAATACATAAAATACATGAAAGATTTTCATATTCCTTTCCTTGGGGAAGTAGGGGTTGGGCAGGAGGTGGAGGAAGGAAGAATGGGGCAAGAGGAACCATCTAATTGTAGAAAAAATGGTACATTAGCATAATTGATGGGAATTTGGGAAGCTGATGCTTAGAAGAAAGAATGTTATATAACTAATAGGAATAAAAATGAGCTAAGACCCCATATATATGGAATTGTTTTTAATAAATATTTAAAAATCCATACAATGCCATCTCTGAAAAAAAATTGAGTATATATAGTTTTTAAGAATAAACAATAGGCTGGGTGTGGTGGCTCACAACTGTAATCCCAGTACTTTGGGAGGCTGAGGTGGGAGGATCACTTGAGGCCAGAAGTTCAAGACCAGCCTGGCCAACATGATGAAACCCTGTCTCTACTAAAAATACAAAAATTAGCCAGGCATGGTGACGCATTCCTGTAATCTCAGCTACTTGGAAGGCTGAGGCATAAGAATTGCTTGAATCCAGGTGGCAGAGGTTGCAATGAGCCCAGATTGTGCCACTGCACTCTAGCCTGGCTGACAGAGTACAGTGGCATAATAAATAAATAAATAAACAAACAAATAATGGCTGCCAACATCACAAAAAGAGAAACAACCATGATGTGCCTCCTGAAGAAAGCACACAACACTATTAACACTGTCTATGAAGTGCTCACAGCAACAAAAAAATGGAACTGAAATTAGATCATGCATACCTCTAGATCCATCTTCAGTTTACAGGAAATAAGAGACAGAGAACTTATACAACAGTATGGAAATGAGATGAGCAAAATCCAGACAGTGGGAAATTCTGCAGGATAAATAACATGTGTCTTCCAGTCATAAACTGAAAAGACAAAAGAAAAAAGGAAGAGAATTGTAGATACTAGACTTGAGACAGCAACAAAATAGAATGAGTGAAATTTTTGGGTTCTGATTGTAACAACGTAGTTATGGAAACAATTTCATAAAAGAATTAGGGGAAATTTGAGCATACTTGTATGTTTTTAACATTAAGGAATTATTTCAGATGTGTCCAGACATAATGTTTTAGAATGCTTATCCTTTAGAGATATATACTGAAATATTTGTAGATGAAATGATATGATAGCTGAGATTTGCTTCAAAATAATTCACTGAGGCTAGGACAGCCAATGAGAATGACTGTGAATGGACAATTGTTGAAACTGGTTGTTAGGTTCATAAGCATTCATGATAACTGCTGTACTTTGTGTGTGTTTGAAAATTACCATAATGAAAGATTTTTTAAATTCAAAGAATAAATGTGAACATGTTCATAAAGTCCTCTCAGCACTGTGAAAGGACTTGTAGGAGCATGAAGTGTTAATATTTCAAAATTGTTATTTCCTTTTGATGTGGAATCTTTTCTGGTTTTAAATGTTCCTAATTAAACAGCTTCCACCAATTCTTACAAGTTAAGTATTGGCCGGGCGCAGTGGCTCATGCCTGTGATCCCAGCACTTTGGGAGGCCCAGGAGGGTGGATCATGAGGTCAGGAGTTTGAGACCAGCCTGGCCCGTCTCTACTAAATCCCATCTCTACTAAAAAAATACAAAAATTAGCCAGATGTGATGGTGCACGCCTGTAATCCCAGCTACTTGGGAGGCTGAGGCAGGAGAATCATTTGAAGCCGGGAGGCAGAGGTTGCAGTGAGCCAAGATCAGGCCATTGTGTTCCAGCCTGGATGACAGAGTGAGATTTGGTCTCAAAAAGAAAAAAAAAAAATAGTTAAATATTGCTGCTGGCTACTGTCTCACAATGAAGCATGTTTGGTATGTGCATGCATGCATGCATGTGTCGTGTGTTGTAGGAATGGGGTGGGGGGAATGTGCTTTAATATAGTGGGTTTTGGCGTTGCATTTGTCCAGTTAACCCAAATAGACTGTGCTGACCCAGTCTTCTAAGAGACAGAAGAAAGGGGCAGTATAGGAGAAGCCAGCAATGGAGGTCAGATTGACACATTTAGGAAAGGAAGGTTTTGACTGTCTGCATTTCAACAGAGCCTCAACCAAGAAGACAGCTGCTGTAAGGAGGGTTCTGTTCTTGACTCTAGAGGGCAGAGATGAATTCAGAATTGGGGAGTTTCTGGAGGATAGGAAGAAGTTCCTATGTAAACAAATTGGAGTCACCAGGTAGAGGCTGAGAAAATGCTGAAAGCGGGGCCAGGCATGGTGTCTCATGTCTGTGATCCCATCACTTTGGGAGGCCAAGGCAGGTGGATCACCTGAGATGGGGAGTTTGAGACTAGCCTGGCCAACCTGGTGAAACCTCATGTCTACTAAAAAAAAATACAAAAATTAGCCGGGCATGGTGTGGGCACCTGTAATTCCAGCTACTTGGGAGGCTGAGGCAGGAGAATCACTTGAACCTAGGAGGCGGAGTTTGCAGTGAGCCAAGATCATATCATTGCACTCCAGCCTGGGCAACAGAGTGAGACTCCATCAAAGAAAGAAAGAAAGAAAAAGAAAGAAAGAAAGAAAGAAAGAAAGAAAGAAAGAAAGAAAGAAAGAAAGAAAGAAAGAAAGAAAGAAGGAAAGAAAGAAAGAAAGAAAGGAACGAAGGAGAAAGAAAGGAAGAAAGAAAGAAAGAGGAAGGAAGGAAGAAGGAAAGAAAGAAAGTGCTGAAAGCAATACAGTATGAGAAAGTCAAGAGGGTAAACCCATACTACAACAAAGAACATCCCAAGATGAGTAGGCGGGTCCCCGCAACAGATCCAATAGGCTCACCACCAACAATTCAAGAGAAGAGATGAAGAGCAATCATCCTGGAGTAGAAGAGAGGAAAGGTGCCAAGGCATTATTTGTGGGGAGGAGAGCCTAGGACTTTGACATTGTGTAGAAAGCCCCAGATGTCCAAGGGAATGTTTTCAGTATTCCCCAAGCAGACAGTGTTTTATAAAAGAAGAGAGTCTAGTGATCCACATAACCACAGTAAGAAGTTGGGAGAGTTAAAGCCACCTTTGAGGAGCCTAGCAAGAACTGTGACACTGATGGGTAAAAACTCGATCTCTCCTCACTCTTCCCTCCTTTCATTTCCCTTCTCCTGGCTGCATCTTAGTGAAACAGCAGCAATTATGGCAAAGGAGCTATCCTGCACCACCACAAAGGAGAGGGTGGTAAAGGACCCCACAGAAATGGAGGGACTTATATTGACACAAAAATGGCAACAAGATCTAACCACATCAAATTGAAGTAACAGCAGCTACAGCAACTAAGATAAGCCACCAGGAAGTGGAGTTGGGATAACCAAAGGGGCTTATAGCAGGGGAACTTAAAAACCACCATAGAGAGTTAAAGAACCACTTTGGCATCCTTGAGGGAAAGGAGAGGCTTAGGGGAAATGGTGGTTAGAATCCTTTATGTGAAAGCAAACAAGAAAAACTACTGATACCAATTGGTAATTATTTTCCCTGAATATCCTCTCACAAGCCGGTGACCAAGGTGGTCGTGGAGTACATTTTAGTCACTAACTCTTTGATATGAGGTTACAATTTTGGATCCCATTTTCTAGCCTAAGTTAGAAGATCAAGATTCATCGTTCCTTCTAGGTACTTTGTCTGCAGAGAGGATAGGTAGGCTGCAATCAGGTGAATAGTGGTGTTTTGGACCAATAATCTCTGAGGTCAAACCACTAGGCCGAGAGTGATGGTCCATGCCTGTAATCTTAGCACTATTGGAACCTGATGTGGGTAGATCACTTGAGGCCAGGAGTTCGAGACCAGCCTTGCCAACAGGGTAAAACCTCATCTCTACTAAAAATAAAATAAAAAAAAATTAGCCAGGCATGCGGGCACATGCTTGTAATCCCAGCTATTCAAGAAGCTGAGGCATGAGAATCACTTGAACCTGGGAGATGGAAGTTGCAGTGAGCCAAGGTTGTACCACCACACTCCAGCCTGGGCCACAGAGTATGACTCCGTCCCCCACAAAAAGGAACCACGAGAGCTCTCATGAGAATAGTTGGCTTCTTAAAAACTTAAGTTAAAAAAAGAAAAAAAAAACTAGATAAGAGAAGTTTTAAAAAATAGCTAAATAACCACTAAGGCACACTCTGAGGAAATACACAATTGTACAAGAATTTAATAAATGAGCATCTATTTATGAGTTTAGCTTTCCCAGGGCAAGGTTGTCTGAAGAGACACAGGGAGGCCTTTTACTTCTTTGAGATACACTGTCTCCATCCTTCTCTTGGTACAGAATTGGTTCATCTCCAACCCTGTATATCAGACTGTTTGGTGGTGGTCCTTCCTTATCATACAGAGCCACCAGCCTTTTGTAAGTTCTGGAGATCTTCACTTTCCTCCACTTCTTCCATAAGTAGTCAATTGAAACTTCTCTGACCTTTCGAAATGTGAGATTTTTCCTGTGTTTATCCATTTAAAGTTTCTAGAACAGAATACCTGAGGCTGGATAATTTGTGAAGAAGAGAGTTATACTTTGCTCCTGGTTCTGCAGGCAGGAAAATCCAAGAAGCATGGCACCAGCGTCTCCTTGACTTCTGGTGAGGGTTTTTGCGTTGGGGCAGAACATGGTGGAAGGCCAAAGGAGAGGCAGACAAGTGCAAAGAGGCAAAACCCAGGAGCCACCTTGGCTTTATGACACCCCACTGTCATGGACACATTCCCACAAGAGCTAATTCAGTCTCACAAGAGGGAGAACGTACTGCCACCGGAATGGTTCCAAGCAGTTCGTGAAGAATCTGCCCTCGTCACCCAAACACCTCCTACGAGACCTCACCTCCCAGCACCACACTGAAGACCAAATCTCAACTTGCATTTCAGGGGGAACAAACTCAAACCACAGCAGTTTCCCACTGGGAGAGCCTGCTCTTTACTTTCTTTTGATGATAGGACGATGGACTGGAATTGCAGAAAAGGTTTTATTTAGACATTTTTTAAGACTTCCTGACCCTAAGGTATATGAACTGGGATGCATTTTCAAAAACATTTTGCTGTTCTATTTAAGATATTAAGCGTTTTTTGGCTGGGCATGGTGGCTCATACCTGTAATTCCAGCACTTTGGGAGGCCGAGGCAGTTAGATCACCTGAAGTTGGGAGTTCGAGACCAGCCTAATCAACATGGAGAAACGCCGTCTCTAGTAAAAATAAAAAATTCGCCAGGCATGGTGGTGCATGCCTGCAATCTCCGCTATTTGGTAAGCTGAGGCAGGAGAATCGCTTGAACCCGGGAGGTGGAGGTTGTGGTGAGCCGAGATTGTGCCACTGCACTCCAGCCTGGACAAGAGTGAAACTCCGTCTTAACAACAACAACAACAAAACCAGCCTGGCCAACATAATGAAACCCTGTCTCTACTAAAAATACAAAAATTAGCCAGGCATGGTGGCACGTACCTATAGTCTCAGCTACTCAGGAGGCTGAGGCTGAGGCAGGAGAATCGCTTGAACCTGGGAGGTGGAGATTATGGCAAGTCGAGATCACACCACTGAACTCCAGCCTGGGCAACAGAGCAAGGCTCCATCTCAAAATTTAAAAAAAAGATATTAAGGGTTGTTTTACAATGTAGATTTATAACATCTTCTCATACATAGCCTGTTTAAAGGTTAAAGACAGAGGATCAATTAGGAAAAAATATTTCTCTTGCTCCTTAGACCATCTATTCTGTAACATCTACAGTCCAACAGGATGCAATGCTAAATGACACCGGTGAGTCAGAGCTGCATAAAGTACAAGGCACTATCAGCTGGCAGAATAATTGCTGGGAGCACAGCTTTTTGCACTTCTCCTGTCATCTTTTCTTGAACCCAGTGTCAAGATTATTCCAAGTCACTTAAAAAAATATGGACTAAGATTATGGAAGCCTTGGAAGTCTTTATTTTGGACATTCGATTACTCCATTCATCTAGACCAGTCCTAAAGATTTCAAGACCACCTTAGCCAACTTCAGATCTTTACTGCACATTCGGTAAGGACCCCTAGGTCCACTCCAGGTAGGGTGGTGTAAAAAAAAGACCCTATAGTTGCCCCATAGTGATCCAAGGCTTACGCCAGATCTCAGGTGAATATGGACTGCAAGGCCATGACCATACTTCATAGCTGCTCATCTCAACTGGCCTCAAGGACATGTGTAGGCTTTTACTCTGCAATGGGCAGCATTATTCGAACTTATCATCTGACCAAAATGTAGGCATATACTGAAAATTAATGTGAGCCCTTCATCACAACTGAGCTCATATCAACACAGTCAAGCAGGTGAAAAGGAAAGAAAATGCACTCTAAGAAACAGAGGGACCCTGTCCAAAGTTTGGTTCTGCCCCCTCTCAGGTGTGTGATCCTGAGCAGGTTACTCTAACCAAGAAACCTACCTGCCATGAGGATACATGAGATAATGCAGGCGACGCACCTGGTTAGTAGTAGGTATGCTCATCGACTTTGTGATTAATATCATTGCGCAAAACAAGCCTCACATGGTATTATAGTACATGAAAATGAGCTTCTATGGAGCATGTTTCTTTAAGCTAATTTTTATTTTTTCCCTTCATTATCCAACTCTCCATCCTTTCCCACCCCTTTCTCATTATTACTAATTAGAAACTGTTTTCAGCAACAATTTCTTAGCATGTGCTTCCTCCCTTGAATACAATTACAAATTAAGACCTGCCTCAGGTGACCCCTCTGTCCCTAGTTATTCATCGTAAGAATGTTTCCAAATAGCTCTAAACTAGACTCTCAGAACAGAGAGCCATCTACAGAGAAAGTAAACACCACCTTAGCTGTAGATTTCCCCAGGAATGCTGGAGGAGGGGTAGAAGATAGTGGAAGATGTTAAACAGGCAGTGAGGCTCCAACATAACAGACTTGCTCCAATGTAGTAGGGATCCTAAGCAATTTGTATGTTTTGAGATGATTTTGCATGACCCACGGCCAGCTTTTATCTACTTTTTGGTTATATATAAAATGATTTATTTGTTATTATGTGTATTAGGATAAAATATAACTAGCACACAGAACTCGTGATTTTCTGGATATAATTGCTCAAAAAGAGATGTAAATAAAAGTCATGGAACAGCTATATATGTTCGTGTGTGTGTGTGTGTGTGTGTGTGTGTATAATGTGCAATTGTGACAAAAAAGGAAGGCAGTGTCCTCATAATATATAGAACTCTACAATAACAGAATAAATAAGACAGCTGTCTGAAGACTTTACAGAGCTTAACAAAAGCATCATTATTACTCCTTTGTAGGCCCTGAGTTTCCTCATCTACAGAATTCAACAAACGGTTAATGACATTTTTTACATACCAGACACTTTTCTGAATTCTGAGGATACCACAATAGGCAAGACAGACAAATTTCTTCCCTCTAGGAGCTTACATTTAGGTAGAGAAGCATATTTAAACCCACAAAATAATTGTAGAGATCCGACGCGACGATGTACAAAGAAAGCTTTTGAAAGTTACCAAGACTATATCAATGTCTGGTACTGTTGTTGTGAGATGCCAGGGGCAGAAATGAGATCTTGATTTGAGAATATCTAAAAAATGTCTAGCAGAAGGCAGAGAAATGCACTAGTGTGGGCAAATACAAATTGTTTTTGTTTCTGTTGGGTTTTCCTTTGGGATAAATTCCTGGAAATTTTTTCTAAACTTTTGCACAGTAAAAGACTTATTCCAAATAACTCCATTTGGAGATATGTACTCTTTAGAGATAATGGGAAATGTGACTGGAAGAAGCATCATATTAGAATCATGTATCATAATCTTCAAATAGTTAATCCAGCTTGAATTAATCTAACCATAGAATTACTTTTCTCAATCAAATGTTGTTCTGAAATCCACATATGTGAAGTGTAATTTGTTTTCCTTCATTCTCTAATTTTTAAGTTCTTTCCAAAAGAATTAGCAAATTTCCCTGGACTCATTTTTTCTTTTTAAATCCCCAAAGTAACTTATTTCTTAACTGGTTTTGGTTGCATTATAACTGCATTTGTTGGATTCTTCCTATTAGCTCAAAAGTTGGCTATTTGACAACATATAAAGGGCCAGCTAATTCTACTTGGGAAATTACAGCCTCTGTGAACTTACTAAATAACACCCTAGTGAATTGAAAGAGTTAAAAACAAGTTTCTAAACAGCCTAATCTCCAATCAGGGAATAGCTTATGGGCTGGGAGTTTATGTCAAAACACAAAGAGTTATGAAATCATAACAAAATAATTGTCCAACAAAGGAGGAAACCAGCAGTTGATATACGGAGAGAATGTCATGTCGTGGAGCCAAAATGTAAAAGGGAAGATGTATTCACCAGACCTCCATGTGAGACAAGTCTATATAACTTGAGTCTTCAGTCCCTCTGCAAGTGAACAACTGAAGACAATGATCCCGGCACCTCTGTACTGATTGCATCACGAGCTTGCTTGTGTTCTGACGTTTAGCACTGTCACTGGGAGGATGGCATCACTATTTTACCAAATAACCCAAGTTTAAATATTCACTTAACGTCATAGGTTCTTGCCAATGTGCATAGCAGGTTTGTAAATTGTCCTTTTTGTTTATAGGCTTAGTCTCAAAAACAAAAAAGCTTAAGGTTTTCTATTTTGATTAAAGTAGAAAGCACGTAAAAATGTTTGTTCAATCTAGCTATATAGTATGGCATGCAAGGTTTGTACATTTTAAATGTGGGATAGGAATATAAAATGATATTTTAAAAGTAATCTCCCAGAACGTAGAAAGCCTAAGGAATTTTGTCTCTTTTCAGCACATTCTCGTTGGGAGGTCATATACTGACTCTAATAGTCTTGTTTTTCCTCTAAACATTTGGAACTCTTCACGCAGAATTGTCTTCAGAGCCTGCAGAGCATTTTTCTGAAAGTCCTACTCTGTGCCAAGTCTTCATCCTTTGGGGTGGGATGGGGGATGGGAGTCAATGGAAGAGAGTGAATTTAATGATTTCTGGAAAGAGCCAAAAGTCATCCAGAGGCCAATCTGGTCAATGGCGTGAGTGTAACCGTTTGGGGTTAAAAAAAAATAAGAAAACAAAAAGACTGTCTATAAAATGTGGAGCCTGGCCTGTCCTCTGGCCTGTGAACTGATGATTTGAAGGCAGTCCTCCAAGAGGCGTTCTCAAGCAGTTTGGCTCATGACTGTTACTCTCTGAATAAATGTATAGAATCTCCAGAAGTGGCTATTTTTGAAGTAGTATTTCAAACATTCATTTTTATATGACCTGGAGTTTGGTTCACAAACCAGCATGGTCATACCTAGAGAAGAGTCAGCGTTTACTATGGATCTGGAATCAAGATAAAGACTATTTGGTAAACACACTTTCTTGATAACCCAGAGGAAAGAAAATAATTTGCTGTGAATGTCTTCATTGTTCTTTCCCTTGGAACCTTGGTTAAGATTCAACCATTGTTTCTACATCTACAATATATGCCCTAGTATAAGGCAATGTCAAATATGGGACACTCCCATTACCTAAGTAAATGCTCCTTTTTCCCTCATCAAAAGGAGCATTTGCTTAGGTAATGGGAGTGTCCCATATTTGACATTTAACTAGGAACATAGCTAAAAATCATGAATCATCTGCTTAAAAATAATTCATGTATTAATTTAGTTACATACATATTATAAATCATTTCATACATACTTATAAAATTGATGTGTCAATATTATTTTATATAAGCATATTATCTTTTTTTCTGAGACAGGGTCTCACTCTGTCACTCAGCCTGGAGTGCAGTGGCACGATCACGGCTCACTGCAGCCTCAACCACCCGTGTCTCAGGTGATCCTCCCACCTCAGCCTCCCACATAGCTGGACTATGGGCACACAACAACATGCCCAGATAATTTGTATATTTTTTGTTGAGATGGAGACTCGCCATGATGCCCAGGCTGGTCTCAAACTCCTGGGCTCAAGAGAACTACCCACTTTGGCCTCCAAAAGTGCTGGCGTTACAGGCATGAGCCCCCATGCCCAGTCCCATTTTATATAAGTATGTTGTCTTATATTTCACATAAAAATATCTAGTAATCGACATATTTTTCCTCCATCATATCTCAATTTTATCCCAAGCCGCAGCATAATATTAGGACAATTTTCTCTCATTCTTCCTGAAGTTTCATGTTCTCAGCATTTACTATGCAATCACTTACTGTAAGACTTCAAAAAAGTGATACTTAAGAGGCTCATTCACATTATTCTCATTCTTGAAAATGTAAGGCCATTCATTCAAATGAAAGAAAAATTAAATATTTATTAAAGTTCACAAATTCTACTTATGGACATCCGAATCTAGCATTAATTGAGGGTGTTTTAGGATAATATGTATTCCCTGAAAAGAACTTTATTATTCAAAAATAAATAGTGAAGAAAACATCCTATGGTAGGTGCTAATGAAAATAAAGTGCTTCTTCTTTCCAAGAAGAGATTTTGAGAAATTGGTACCTGGCATTTGAGTGTATATAGAGCTAATAATTTGCTCTGTCTCCCTAAAAAAGATTGAACATCTTTTTTTTTTTCTTTTTTTGAGACAGGGTCTCACTGTGCCACCCAGGCTGGAGTGCAGTGGTGTGGTCTCCGCTCATTGCAACCTCCAACTCCCAGGCTCAAGCTATCCTCCCACCAAGTGAACCTCTTTCTGTACTTTCTTTTCTGTTGAAAGGGTTAAAATGAATAGCCAACAGAAGTCAGAGTTCACAGGAAGAACTGTGATTAGAAAGAGCACTGAATGGGCATTGGTCACTCAGAAGGAGGGAGTCTGGGACTTGCCTACAATCCAGAGATGGGGAATGGGATGCAGATTGAAATAAGACCACAGCTCAACTCACTGCTGGTCCAGCTTTGTCCACTACCTTCCCCTCCTGGGGTCATTGCAACCTCCACCTCCCAGGCTCCATCAATCCTCACACCAGTTGAACATCTTTCTGTATTTTCATTTCTGTTGAAAGGGTTAAAATGGATTGCCAACAGAAGTTAGAGTTCACAGGAACTGTGATTAGAAAGACACACAAATGCAGAGCTTTTCAGTACTTGCTTTGTAATCCAGTGCATAGAGATGTTGATTCCCATCTCTAGGGGTTAATTTCCCAAAATCTCTTCTTGGAAAGAAGGAACCACTTTATCTTCATTGGCACCTACCATAGTATGTTTTTTATCCTAGAGGGCTAGAATGAAAAACTACATAGTGGGTCCAATGTACACTACTCAGATGAGATGTGCACTGAAATCTCAGGCTTCACCACAGTGTAATTCATCCATGTTACCAAAAACCACTTGTACCCCCGAAGTCTATTGAAATAAAAAATATGTATAAAATAGCTAGCTACCTAGAGCTAGCTAGCTAGCTAGATAGACAGACAAACACATAAAGACAGTATTGTAAACAGAGAACAGAATAGGTTTGTTTTCTTTTGGCATACAGTAGGGAAAAAAACAAAACATAGTATAATTGTTTGCCCCTAGAGATGGGAATCAACATCTCTATGCACTGGATTACAAAGCAAGTACCAAAAAGCTCTGCATTTGTGGAAAAAAAATAGAAAATAGCTGAAGGAGAGAGGGAGCAGAGAAGTAAGTCAAAAGGACAGGAATCTATTAATATTTAGTTAAATAATAATGCCTCTTATACCAGGGCATCATCGAGATTTTGGCTTGGGGTTTTTAAAGATTTTCAGCTTGAGGGTTCTCATAAACTATCCTGTTTTGATGCTAACCCCCATATATACTGTCATTATATTTATCATGGATGAGGCCAATATTCTCATCCTGATGGGGTCTCCAGACATTGTATGGCCTTGGTGGCTGCTCTCATGCATTCAAACGGTTCATGGTGTTGATTCTTTTACAAGGACGGCAGTGGTCCATCTCATGTCCAGCTCCCCACTGTTCTCAGCAGCTTGCTGGCCTCTATGTTAGATTTTGGAGACAAAGAATTAAAAGCATTCTTCTGGAGAATGGGTAAAGAGCCCTGGTTATAAATTTCTCTCCTTCACCTGCTTTGCAGGGTCTCAAAATGATGGCCTTCAAAGAGCCGTACATAGCCTGCCAACTGGTTTAGCAAGCTGAATGAATCAGAGTTCTGCAGAGAAAACAGATTCAACAGAACTAATATACAAAGAGATTCATTAGAAGGCATTGGCACAAAATTGTGGAAGCTGAAAAGTTTCGTGATCTGCTGTCTGCAAGCTGGAGACCCAGGAGAGCCAGTGGTGTAGTTCAAAGTCTTAAGGGCCAGGGAGCCAGTGGTGTAGTTCAAAGTCATGAGGGCCAGGGCGCCAGTGGTGTAGATTCCAGTCTGCATCTGAAGGCCTGAGATCTAAGAGGACTGGGGGCCAGAGAAGATCAATATCCCAGCTCATACAGTCAAGCAGACAGCCAATTTAATCTTCTTCTGTCTTTTTGTTCTATACTCACTGCATAAGATGATGCCTGCCACCCACCTCCTGCCACCCCCTACCCTGCTCCAAATTAGGGAGGAATGTCTGCTTTACTCAGTCCACCAACTTAAATGCTAATGTCTTCCAGAAACCCCTTCACAGATGCACCCAGAAATGATGGTTAACCACCTATCTGGGAATCTTTGACCCAATCAAGATGACAAACAAAATTAACCGTCACATGTACCCTGGTCCGTAATCATCTACGTTGTAATTTCCTCTTCCCAACTCTGTAGGCACTTTTCCTTATAACCTCTGACAAGCATTGACATGATCTGGAAACAGCATTATAGCCTTTAAACAGAGCAGATGTGGATAAACAGCCTTTTCTGTTTTCTGTATTCATTCCTTTCACAACACTCCATTGGCCAGAAATGTTGACAGTTACATAGATTTAAACATGTTATGAATAAAAATTTCTTTTAGTCCCAGGAAAATGAGTTTGTATATATTTTCTGGAGCCCGAGGAGGGACGAAGGGTAGTGGACAAAGCTGGACAAGGAGTGAGTTGAGCTGTGGTCTTGTTTCAATCCCCACCCCCGCATCTCTGGAATGTAGGCAAGTCCCAGACTCCCACCTGTCATCCTGCCCTGCATTCATGGAATAAGAATTAACTCATTCACCTCTCAGGTTTTGTCAGGGTCTAACATTCTTTGTTTCCAAATAATAATGGCTGCAGGATACTGAGCACTTATCTGAACCAGATACTTTGTGGGGATCTACATGGGTCACCCTTTTAATTTACTTATCAGACAAGAAACTAAGGCTTACTGAGTTAAGCAACTGTCCTGGGGAAGGCACCTTTTCTTCAACTGGATCCTAATGAATGGTCTAATTAATTTTTGAAGAAATGAAACAGAGGTTTCAGAACAGAGACAGAGATCAACTGGGTTTCTCAACACATCTTTTGTTTCTTTTCCTTCCTTTGCTTTATCTTTCTTAGCCCTCAGATGGGCAGAATTGAGTCATTAAAACTCTTCTTTCTATGACTCGTTATTGACACTCGTCTATGTAAGGCTCTCATATTAGTTTCATATTTTTCCTCTTCATCTCCTGCTGCTATGTGCACTCACTGTAGTGTATTTTAATCTGTCTTTGCAATCCACTTTCCCTGTGTTTATTTAAACATATGTACCCTTGAAAAATAATGTTATTTAGTGTCCGTGGCTTTGATTCACATAAATGCTGTAAAGCTTTTAATCTCATCCTTTTTTCTTTTTTGCACTCAACATTATTTGAGATCCCACCAATGTTGCTCTGTGTAAATAAATCTTGTTCGTTATGTGTGATGAACTCATAGTATTCCATATATCATATCACATATTTTCCTTATCAATTTCCCTGATCAACAGGTGTGTAGATTGCCTTCAGATCACTGTTATCACAAACAGTCTGGGATGTGCATCTTCTTTTTTTTTTTTTTCTTAAGTTTCTATAATTTGATTTTTTAAAATTAAATTTTATTTTTTTATTTTACTTTAGGTTCTGGGGTACATGTGTAGGTCATACAGGATTGCTACATAGGTGCATACTCTATCTGGCATTTCTCCCCATGTTATCCCTTCCCACACCCCACTGTCCCTCCCCTAGCCCCCCCGCAACTGTCCCCAGTGTGTGATGCTCCTCTCCTGTCCACATGTTCTCATTGTTCAACACCCACCTATGAATGAGAACATGTGGTGTTTGGTTTTCTGTTCTTGTGTCAGTTTGCTGAAAATGATGGTTTCCAGATTCATCCAATTCCCTACAAAGGACACGAACTTGACGTTTTTTATGGCTGCATAGTATTCCATGGTGTATATCTGCCACATTTTCTTTGTCCAGTCTATCATTGATGGGCATTTTGGTTGGTTCCAGGTCTTTGCTATTGTACACAGGGCTCCTATGAACATATGTGTGCATGTGTCTTTATAGTAGAATGATTTATAGTTCTTTGGGTATATACTCAGTAATGGGATTGCTGGGTCAAATGGAATTTCAATTTCTTCTTCTAATATGTCTTTGTGCCCATTGACATTGAATTTCTTTGATTTGTACGCCCAGGAATTGCACTGCTGGCTCACAGCAGTCGTAATTTCACCGAGTTTTTCCTGCTGGCTTTCTAGAAAGGCTGGGCCTCTTTAACCTCCACCAGTTATGTATGAGGATTACAACTCCCTGTATCTTCACTAGCACTTGTTATGGTTGTACTTCCAATTTCTACCAATCTCTACATTTTAAATGGTGTATCATTTTTTATTTCATTTGTTATTTATCTGGTCACCAGGGAGATAGAATATTCTTCATATAATTTTTAGCCATTTGGTTTTCCTCCTGTGACTGGCCTAGCTATACCTTTGCCCATTTTTTTCATTCTTGCTGTTTCCTTACTTGGCTGGTTTGCAGAATTATGACTTTCTAATTTGCCTAATTATCTAATAGGGTGACTTTTTCTCTCTACATTTTCTGCTTTGAACTTCACTTTCACTATTGACTTAACTGGATTATCAAAAGTTTATTATATTTTAATGACATACTTTACAAAGGCATAAATTTTAAAACAATTATTTTTCTGTTGTAGTTGTCAATAGCTTCTCTTAATCTGCCATTTCTGTTTTGTTGATAAAAATTTCCTACATTTGTAATATTTCCTAATATCTAAGAGATCCTCTCTTTTGGTTTTGCTTTAATTCTTTGAAAATAGTTTCTTTCCACATAAATTTTAGAATCAGTTTTGCATGTTAAAAATCCTTCTGGGATTTTAATTGCAATTACATTGAATTTAGAGATTAAGAAAAATGAACTCTACAAAGGTGAAGCAAGCTGTGAATATGGTATTTAGAGTTCCATTTATTTAGGTCTTCCGGTATCTGCTTTCATAATTTTAAATTTTTTTATTTGTAAGCATCCTGTGTTTTCTTTGGTTAATGTCTACATTATAGTTTTTGTTGCTACTATGAATGGTGGCTTGTATTATATTTTATATTAAATTATTGTTTTTATGGCAAGGCTGTTGAGTTTTGTATATTGTTTTAAAAATCTAACAACTTTGCTGAACTCCTTTATTGATTTTAATATTTTACTGGTATTTTCGGGTTTCCCATGCATCTGATCTGTATCTGGTATTGCAACTGTAAATAATGACAATTTGGTTTCCTTCCTTCCTGTTTCTAATGCATTGATCAGGGCTTCCTGTAATTTGTTGGAGTGGCAATGATACCAAGTTATACGTGTCTTATTCCTAACTTTAAAGGAAATTGCATCTAAAATCTTAAAATTAAATTTGATAATTGCGGTAGATCATTTCTACCACTTAGGATCTTCACCATCATGGTAAGTGAAAATGGCCTATGAACAATTTTTTCTTCTTGTACTGGATTTGGTATCAAGACCATACAAGCCTCACAAAATGAGGTATCCTTTCTCCTTTTTATTTTTGTGACACAATTAGTGTGAGACAGGGAGAATCATTATAACAATAGCCGTTCTCTCTGTTTTCCCCACATGAATAAATGGCAACCAGTTATCAGGCTAAAAACACTGATTCTTCTATTTCTCATTCATATTTTATTTCTGAGCAAATCCTACTGCCTCTACCTTCACAATACTTCTCAAATCCAACCAAGTACATCTCTCCACCACTACTTCCACCCTCATCTAAGCCACTGTCATATCTGAATGATTCCATGACTTCATACCTAGATTTCCTGCTTCTGTTTTACCTCCTCATAGTTTATTCTCAGTACATAGTAAAGCAGTCCCAATTTAAAGCATGAATCAGATCATGTGACTTCCTTGGTGAGGGAGGGATTCCAGCTTTAGGGTTATGGGCATGGCTAATGGTAAACACATGGCACCCAACACTGGACAGATGAGATTGACACAATTGATTAGTCACATCTACTCATAGTCTAGGAGAGGAGAACACTGCATGCCACGGCTGACCACACAGGGGTTGCACTTGAGAACAGAGTAGGCCATCAGGTCCTGTGGAAGGCAGGATCTGCAGTATCAAGCGGGTGCAGTGCCTCCTGGTTCCCACAGGAGGATGTGACTAGTTTGAGTAATTCCATAGGTTGCAAGGAACTGAAATTCACTCCTCAGAGAAAAGCAGTAACTGCACCTGGTCCATTTGATAAGAGGGTTGTATGCCGGGGGAGCATAATCGGGAGGGGAATTTGTAATTAGGCCATCTGAGGCCCTACTTTTCCTGAATGTTGAGGCAGCATGTAATACTGGGGCTTAATTTCTAACCTTATAGCACAGATTCCCTGGTCAAAACTTTCCTGTGGCAACTTCAAGGTTCTTCATGGTCTGAAAACTGGCCTGATTTTCTATCCTCCCTACACCCCCAAATACGCCACAGTCCAGTCACAGCAACCTGCTTGTTGTCATTCAAGCACGTCAAACATGCGTTCACCTCAGGCCTTAAGCTCTTGCTGCTTCCCCGACCATGAGCCCTCTTCCCCCAAATATCTCCATGGCGTATTTTCTCACTTTCTTCAGATCTCTGCCCACTCCCTCAAAAGATAATAAATGGCATTATTTCGCATCCTTGAAAACTATATTTAAATGGTATATTGCTGTATGTTGCTTTTCTTTTTTATTACTGTATTATTTAAAGTCCTCCAGATTGCTACGTTGAGCTGTGTTCCATTCATTTTATCACCGTGTTTATTCCATTGTATGACTACAACATTTATTCATCTCATCTCCTATGGATGAACATTTATGTTGTTTCCAAGTTTCTTCCATTAAAGCCATGCTTCGGGGAATAGCCTGCCAGGTCTCTTTGTGAACATATAAGAGATTTTTCTCGACCGTATATAAAAATATGTGGAATTGATTCAGCAGTCTTCCTCCTGCTGAATATCACAGAAACTACTGGAAGATCTGAGAGACCCTGAGACCTAAAAGAGGCACCGACATAAGTTAAGTGCAAACAGTTGTCTCCAAGATTCACAGGGGGAACTTCCACTGTCTGTGAGAGGAGTCCCCCTTCTGGTACTACAGCCAAGGGCCACCCTTTGTGAAGCATCTGTTGCCACTGTGGGAATGAACTCTGGCAAGACGCTGCCACTGGCAGGGAGCAGCTGCTGTAACAGAGTGTGAAGCTGGGAGGTCTTAACTCTTAGATGTCTCTTAGATATGCTGCGTTTTCTCCCTCCGGCTTGCAGGAGTCACCGTTTACCTACAGAGAAGAAAGAGCACTGGCCTTTGTCAATAGCCCTCACTGAGTTGAGAGATAACGATTTCCCCATGGGAATCCTTGGTATGGATTAGATGCCTAGAAACTATGGAAAGAAACTCAAAACAGCTTCAGAGCTCCTGAATTAGAGCCCAGCTTTCAGATTCCTGGTGAAGAGTGTGGCCAGGAAAAGATGGCTACATGGACATGTGCATCTATTAACTCTCTCCCTTCTCTTGTCTTTATTTTGTATCTTTTCTACGTTTCTTTCTTCTTTTCTCTCTTTCTTTCTTGGTCCTCCCTATAGGGCATTTCACCACCAATAGGATTTCATGACCCCACCTTGCCGCTGTAGTGTTCGTGTTTTGAAACCAAAGGAAGCCAGTGGAAGAAATGTTTAACATTTTCCAAAACTATTAAAATTCAGAAGAAATCCATGCATACTGAGCTAGCCCCTCCCTAGCTCGTGGCCTTTGGCTCATCTGTAAGAGCCGTGTTCTTGGTATAGATCTTTTTGGTGCATTGTAGGAGTGGGTTCTCTTCCAGGATGTTATCATAGAGACCTCTGGGGCCCAAGAACCTCACAGAGACCCAGGAAGACGGCTGTCATGGCCTGGTTTTGATCTGGGAAACAGACCGACTAAACATTTCTCCATGTACAGCACCATGATACGTGTACATCCATTTCCTTCAGAATCAGGAGCCTGATGCCACGTGGAGTAAGAGATAAAACATTAATCGAAAATGAGGAGAGTCCAGCTCTGATTCCACCGCTGCCATTGTCTAGCTGGCGACTGGGCCAACTGTTTAGCCCCCCGGGCTTTAATTACCTCATGAAAACATGAGGGCTTTGGTGTCAAAGACCCATTCCCTCAAAATGTTTTAACCGTCTACTTTCAGCATGTACTACTCTTCATAGTCAATTTTTGTTCTGAAATGTCTTGATGTTGGAAGGCATTACAAACTGCTTTTCTGTGTCCGAGGTCAGTTGAATTGTAATCATTTGAGATCTTTAAGTGAATTTACAGATACCATGTTACTAAGAGATTGTAGGATTTCTCTGTCCTAAACTCATTCCAGGGCTGACGGAGGATCTCTGCTATTTTCTCGTCTTTGCAATTACCACATAGTTGTGGGACGGGACGTGTTGTCAGCCTTCTTGGTTGACGTAGCTGCCTGTTCCCTGGCTGTCTTCCAGGCATGTACCTGCTAGGGACACCATGTCATTGGAGTGAGACCGTAACCCCTCTATTTCCCAGGCCCTCTGCCAGTGCCTCATGAGGATCGTGCGCCAGGCCCACCGTACTGCATCCAGGAGGATACAATCTATTTCTAAGTTTCACAGTGAGCAGCATTGTTTCAATTAAATATTTCCCACTAAATAAGAACTGCAGTCTCCTCCAGTGGTTTCCCAAAGGGCATTTTCCATGAAATTGAAAGGAACATTCTTTTAAGGAGGCTGGCAAAGGCATTCATCTCATATTAACCACTGTAAGAACAACTTGCTTCTTGAATGTGGCTGCAATATGTATCTTGCCAAAGCACCAAGTTTCTCATGTGACTCCCTGATCCAAAAACTGCCATCAGCCCCCACTGCCTGTAGAATTCATGTTGTTTCTCTGCCTCTCTTTTCTTTTTTAAGAAAAACCCTCTGTTGGCTGGTCCAATCTTACTTCTTCATTATTATTGTTATTTCCCATTGTTTCTGTCTGTCTATTTTTTCAGCTATTCTCAAATAAACATACATCTATCTCTGGGGGAGGGGAGAGGACAAAACAAAAATCAACAGTAGTTGATTATCTGATACTGTTAAGCACTATCATAGATATCTTCACATTTGTTAGTTTATAGCTGAGAAACTAAGCTGCAGAGAGGTTGTATACATTGCCCAACTTATCAGTGAGCAAGTTGTTCTCAAGGCCTGTTTGACTTTGAGCTCATAATCATTCTGCTTTAACACACTGCCTAATTGAGCAGTTCCACACCCCAGTCTGATAACTGCAGGGTTGTTCTGGAAGTCACTCCTGGAGGATGCCCCAGCACCTGCTCCTCCAGCCCTTCCCGTTACCTTTGTAAGCACTTCAACCCCTGCATTCAATTTATTTTTGCTGAAATAACTTGGACGACTTCTAAATCCTGACATTAATATCAAATAATCGTAGAGCTTATATTTCTTTCAGCGCTGCCTCTTTATTTTACAAAAGAGTAAACTGAAACCAGAGAGGTAACAAACAATTGTCCAACATAGCATAAGCACTTTGTGACAAAGTTCAATTACATTTGCCCAGAAAAAAAAGGGGCCAAAATGACAGATTGAAATAAGTGCTTCAGGGGCTTAGAGGTATTTAGCCTGGGGCCAAATCCTGACCAAAACTCACTGGCTCTAGCTCCTTAGGGAAATCACTTCCCCTCTCTAATCCTCTATTTCTTCATTTGTAAAAATGAGGATGATAATAACCTTATGCAGCATGTGGAATACTGGGAGGTTATATATATATAATGCCTAGTACAGCATCTGCCTCATCATATGTGCACAATAAATAGTATTTAGGTGTATTATTCTCAATTTCCCAAAATTAGCAAGGCCAGACTCCTTCGCTTTGGAGACTAACAGGGAAATGCCCAATAAAAACAATCATCCTTTAGTTCTCACTCCTGCCTTGCTCTGAGAGGCTCAAAGAACACTACAAAAGCAAATCAGGTGCCTTGTGGACTAAGACTAATGATACACCATATCTGACTCAAACATTTCATTCATTTTTGCACTCAGCAAAGAGTAAAATCATTTCTAATCAAGTAAGGAGTTCTCAAATTTTATTCATAGTCTATAGTACTGGACTCAAAAGGGGATAAAAACATTACTTTTTAACATTCTTGCTAAAGAAATGTTCAGCCTACTCCATGTTATTCTTCCTCAATCCTTTTTCTTACATCAGAGAAGGTAGGGTAAAAAAAGTCTGTCTTACAAATATGCCTGGGTTAATTATAATAATGTTATTTTATACTTTCAACTGCTGTTGAGTGGAATGCAAAAGTCACTGTGAAATTTATACTTGCCTTAATAACTTTTTAAGTCTCTGAATATAATAGGCATTAAAGATTTCTAGAATGCCCAGGGTTGCGAGTCATGGGGAGCTGCAGGTGTTTCTAACGCACTGATTCTCATAATGCTGAAATTCTCTCCCTGCCCACTGACTCGAGGGATCCAACCAATGAACGACATCTATTCATGGAGAGATGCATGTTAGGATCACAGCATTGCAAAGGCGCTCTTTTCCTTCCTTCCTTCCTTCCTTCCTTCCTTCCTTCCTTCCTTCCTTCCTTCCTTCCTTCCTTCCTTCCTTCCTTCCTTCCTTCCTTCTTTTTTTGAAGTTTTGCTCTTGTTGCCCAGGCTGGAGTGCAATGGCACCATCTCAGCTCACTGCAACCTCTGCCTTGCGGGTTCAAGCGATTCTTCTGTCTCAGCCTCCCAAGTATCTGGGACTACAAGCATGTGCTACCACGCCCGGCTAATTTTGTAGTTTTAGTAGAGACGGGGCTTCTCCATGTTGGTCAGGCTGGTCTCAAATTCCTGACCTCAGGCGATCCTCCCACCTCAGCCTCCCAAAGTCCTAGGATTACAGGCATGAGCCACTGCGCTTAACCCAAAGACGCATTTTTATAGACAGTACCTGGTCGCTGTACACCAGTTACCAGTGCAGGGAATGTGTGAACACAGCCAAGAATCTGGAATGAAATTCAGAAGGCTTTTAATCCACTATTGGTAGTGAATATTTCTGACTCAAGTCTCAACAGAAAACAGAGTGTACTCAAGATGGTAACCAAAGAACATTCAAGAAGAGACTGTTTGTGGGGAAATAAACAGGATCAGAAGGGACTCTGAGGCACCAGGGGACTGACGACACTGGGTAGCCATTACCACCCCTAGGTTTGCAGGGGCAAGAAGAGATCTGGCCGTTGCCAGAGCCCAGTTGGAGCTGTAATGTGGGAGAGGAGCCCTTTGATGGGAATTTGCCCATCAGTAGAGGAACAGGACCACCACACTCCAGCAAAGAGAGGAGCCCAAAACACTGACATCTCTTTCTCACTTTCTGACCACTTACTGGTGACTCCCTTTGGCTGAACCAACAGAATTCCATTGACACGGCCCACACAGGCAGTCTCCTGCAGCTCAGGGGCAGAGCTAAAAAGGTGGAAATAGATTTGGAGGGGCAAATCAAAAATAACCTGTGTGGTAAACCTGTGAGTCCAGGGAAAGTCACAAATACAGTTTCATTTTTGTGTGTTTGTTTTGCCTTGGTTTGTCCTGCATTGGAATGGCTATGTGACGAACTCACACTTATTGATGGGAAAAAGTTATCTACTACATACTTGTATGGGATCAATGGCGATTGAAAGGTCCAGATCAATTATCTAAGCAGCTGAATTCTCTTAACCACCTGGGAGGATATGTCACATTTTTAAGCCATACAAAGATCTTCAAGGCTCTGCATTCTAGACAGTTTTCTTTCTTTGTTGGGATTTTTGGAAGCCCAATGAGTGACACTCCTGTTCCTTTCA
Organism: Plecturocebus donacophilus; assembly: GCA_004027715.1. Classification (NCBI taxonomy): domain Eukaryota; kingdom Metazoa; phylum Chordata; class Mammalia; order Primates; family Pitheciidae; genus Plecturocebus; species Plecturocebus donacophilus. Next base: position 50,069 of record PVKP010012057.1, read on the forward strand.
ATCTCCCTATATTGGGAGATTGAAAAATCAAGTAATTAAAAAATCAGATTGAAAAATCAGCTCCCCCTTTCCATACTCTACCTTGGCCTTAAAAGAAAGAAAAAAAGTAAAAAAGAAAAATCAGCTCCCCGTGACGCAGAACACTTGGCATTCTAGAAATCTTTAATCTTTATATTCAGAGACCTATAATTCACAATGCCTTTTGCATTCCATTCCATAGCAGTTGAAAGTACAAAATAACATTATTATAATTAACCCATGTTTGAATGACAGATTTTTATTACCCCATCTTCCCTTATGTAAGAAAAACGATTGAGGAAGAATAACATAGAGTATTTAATATTTAAGCTGATATTAGACAGCAAGGTTTAGTAGAAAGAACAAATGAGCTTACTAAAATTGTGCCATAGAATCAAATGTATCCACTCAGTCACTGGCAAAGCAGGAAAACTGCAGATTTTGCCCACAGGGGCAAGGTCTTTACTGCTAACCTCTTGAGCAGATGAAAATACATGCTTTTTGCAAGTGGACAGATCCCTAAAGAGAGAGAGGAGCTGAGGCGCCATGCGCAGTTCCTTACCTCATTCAGGGGTTAGGTCTGTCCTTGTTCCTGGGTGGAAGAGTGAGTCACCTGCCAACAACATGTAAGGAAATATGAAAACAGACAAAGCAGATGGTCCTATGATCCACCCACCGTTTATTCCCTTTCTGATAGTAACCTCCAGGGGTGTTCTTCTATGGGTGAAGGTGGCCCACTTGTCCCCTAGGCTTTTAAGAAATGTATCAGTGCCCATGTCCGACTTCCCAAAACCCTGGCTTGACCTGTTAACACTGATTTGTACAACTTCTCGGAGGAACCGGTTCCTTGTTTTCCTCCCCATGGATCCTCTGTGCCCCCACACTGTGGGGTAGACAGCAGGAGACCAGCCTCCACCTCTGCTTCTGTCCTCCAGGTGGCAGGAGCACCATCTGGACTGTTCTACAGCCTCAGACCAAGCCAAAGATAACAGTGTGTTCACACACAAGAACACACTGTGCTTCTCCAGATTCCCAGGAAAGCAAATCCCACTGAAGGTCAATAGTGATACACTGTGTATAACTCAACTTTGGGTAGGAAGAACAAATATGAGGCCTCAGAACTTCCTTTTGTCAAGGACTCATGAGCCTTCTCCCAGGTCCCGTCTGATCCTTTATTAACTGGGTTTTTTCAAGCCCTGTGTATTCAGTGTCACAAATTCTTGAGCAGCCGAACTCAAGTACTTAGGCTAGAAAGCTGCTATAGCTGCTCTGGAGAGAGCAGCCAGGAGTAGCACATACCCTCCTGCCCAGGCCCCACTGACTCTCGTCTCCAGGCTGCCTCTCCTGCCCCAGAAGTCCATCCAAATACAATGCAACAGGGGCTACCTTCTCACTCTAGTGGTCAGAAACTAGAGCCATGTATACAACTGCCTACTTGCTATTTCTTCTTGGATGTCCCAAAGGAAACTGTCCCACCTCTGCCCCAAGCCTGGTCCTTCGGCAGTGTTCCTTTTCCATTGTCAGTGAAGACATTCCTACCCGGCCAGATGTGCAAGCCAGAAACCTAGAAGTCAGACCTACCACAACCCACATCAAAGTCATGGCCAAGTCATTTCCATTCAGTTCGAATTCTCTCTTGAATCCCTCCACTCCCCTCCAGCTCCTCCTCTACTCCTGTGGTCTATGCCACGGGGCAAGTTATCTCTTGCCTTACCTATTCTACCTGCATTTGGTCTCATCCTGCTTCCAATTCAGCGCCACTCTGCAGCTACATATTTTTTTCCGGAATGCAAATCTCATCATCTCACTTCTCTACTTTAATGCCCTTCAATAGCCTCCTATTGCTCCTGGAAGAAAAATGAAGGCCTGACATAATCCGCTAGAACTCATCCAGCCCTTCATGCATCTGCACCTCTTTTTGGGCCACACTTCTATGGACCTCCCACCCTTTGTATTCTGGTCCCCCAGGTACTGCTTTTTCTCCCACCAAAGGGCCAGCACATGTGCACTTTCTCTGTGGTGCTCCCCTCTGTGGAGGTTGAAGGCTTTAGTTCTCAGCTAGCAGGACTTCCTCAGGGGCCCCTTCTGACTTTCTGGAATAGACAAAGCCTCCCCGACTACATCTTTCCACGACAACCATGGGCATCCCCCGTTCAGAGCACTTGCTGTAGTTGTCATTTGTTGTCACTTAGGTAGATTATTTATTAATGCTTATCTCCCAACTGAAAATGTATCCCCATACGGGCAAGAATGACCTCTAGTTTTGCTCAAAATGAATTGTATTTGCAGAACTTGGCATGAAGATTGCTAGAGTTTCTGTAAACATTTGTTGAATGAACAGCAAGGTTTTCCTCAAACACGCACACAGCAGGAATATCCCTGTGGTGTTACTTCCACTCTGGGCTGTTCTTCTCCAGCTCGGCCTGGCTCCCTGGTTTGGCCAGCATCTAGCCCTGGGGAAAGTGTGTTCTTCCACTCTGTGCCTACCCTGAAGGGTAGCCACTAGGGTGGGCTCCAGGGACAAAAGGGCCAACACGAAAGTGCTGTGCCAACCAGTCCTGCTGGTCTCTTTCTGTTTTAGGCAGAAGGCAGATCTCAGCTGTGTAATAGGTATCAGAAACTCTTAGCTCCTTCTCACTCTGTCCTTCTCTCCTTTTCCTCCTCTCCTTTCTCCTGTTTAATTCCTTAACTGACCACACTGCTTAAACATGTTTCCTGCCAGGGAAAATGTAAACCAAACCCTCTGCATACAAACCAGCTGTGTATAACCAGGTCAACATGACAGAGTGGTCCCAGTACATACCCATAGCAGTGGGGGACTTTCGGCCTGGCATGGCGGCTCATGCCTGTAATCCCAGCACTTTGGGAAGCTGAGGCAGGTGGATCACCCAAGGTCAGGAGTTCAAGACCAGCCTGACCAATATGGAGAAAACTTGTCTGTACTAAAAATGCAAAATTAGCCAGGCATGGTGGCACATACCTGTCATCTCAGCTACTCAGGAGGCTGAGGCAGGAGAATTGCTTGAACCCGGGAGGCAGAGATTGCAGAGAGCCGAGATCATACCATTGCACTCCAGCCTGGGCAGCAAGAGCAAAACTCCATCAAAAAAAAAAAAAAAAACGTGGGGGACTTTATCTAATGTGCATTATTTTGTAGAAAGGTATCTGCCTGTGCCTTTCAGAATACGTACTCTCCCATAGTGTGTGTGTGTGTGTGTGTGTGTGTGTGTGTGCATGCACACGCATGCATGTGCTCAAGGTACATGTGCCTGTAGTGTGAATGTGCCTGAACCTGTGTGTGTGTGTCTGTGGCATGTGTGTGCCTAGGGGACCTTGGGAGGGGACCGTCTCTACATTCCACAGACAGCCCTCTCACTTCCACAGCAGCTGCCTGAGGTCCCCCTAGGAGATTCTGGGACAATTAGCGACCATCTCCTGGGTAGTCATGGGAATCCATTTCACAGACCACCAACTACAGGGAGCAAAATGGACTCTACTGATACCACCTGAGATCCAGCTCATTGTTGTGCCAACCTCACACTTTCTCTAAGCTGCTCACAGCCGCTGACTACGTAGCAGGGATGACGGGGTAGGCTTGCCTGTTCCTGGATGCCATAGGCCACTTCCGACAGCCAACTTTTACTTAAGGACCACCTGATGGTCTGAGTAGGTCTTTATACTCTGCAAGACCTCAGGTGCCTCCTCCAATCTTTCCCTACTAAGTTTGCATTGCAGTGGGATGGCTCCCCCAGCCACACCCCTAGGACTCTACACATCTGTCTCTAGCAGGCATTTCCCGATTCAGTCCTTGCATGTTTAATCCCATTTTAGGATCTGCATCTTTGAGGTCCCAAATTAACACATCATCTTACTTGTCTCCTTTGGAGAGGAGCACATCCAATAACAGTAAGGCCTTCCAGTCATGCTTTTCTGGGACTTACAGACCTCAAGACAAGAAAGGATGGGAAAACAACATTCAAACCACTCATATTGGCCAGGCATGGTGGCTGATACTTATAATCCCAGCACTTTGGGAGGCCGAGATGGGCAGATCACCTGAGGTCAGCAGTTCGAGACCAGCCTGGACAACATGGTGAAATCCCATCTCTAGTAAAAATACAAAAATAAGCTGGGCGTGGTGGCAGGTGCCTGTAATCCCACCTACTAAGGAGGCTGAGGCTGGAGAATTGCTTGAACCCAGGAGGCGGAGGTTGCAGTGAGCCAAGATCGCACCATTGCATTCCAGCCTGGGCAACAAGAGCGAAACTCCATCTCAAAAAACAAACAAACAAATCACTCATAACTAGTGCATGTACATATAGGTAGACCATACACAATATGTACTTTTTACGTAAATTAAGCCGTTTCCAAAAATGCCCTTCAAAAGTAAGGAAACAACTCAACAGCATTCTGGGGTTTGTCAGTCCTTTATCCTGATAAATTTCTTTTGGACTTTGAGGGCATCTTAAATAGTGACAAGTCCTTTAGTGACCTCAGCAAGGCCCAGGTGTTGCATATAAAAGGCCAGGGCCACCATTCTAATCAGAAAGCGTTTAATTCCAGGCTGAAAATACTCTTGGCTTTGTGATCTTCTCCTCCTTCACAGGGTCAGAAGCCAAAAAGGAATGCTTCGTATCACAAACAGAAGGAAGGAAACTAGCTGAGGGAATGAACGAAGCATCTGTTTTGAAGTGGAATTGTCAAGGCTGTACCATGGAAGAGGAAAATGAAGTTCATAGCTTCACAAACATTCTTGGATCAAATAGTCCATCAGAGGAATGGTCTCATTTGCATATGTATGCCATTTATTCTCATTTGATATTCATATTCATATATGTGCATATAAATGAAGCCATTTTAATCTAGGAAATGGTTGATCTGTCATTCTAATCAGAGGGTGTTTATTATTAAAAATAACTACAGCATTTATTACTTACTTGCTATTGCCAAGCATTATGGTAAGCATGTCACATACACTTTCATTTAATTTTCAACTTATAGAAGAGGAAATTATGTGCTGTGATAGGATTCTGCAAACTAAAGAAACGATTTTATCCCTTGCGACTTTTTTTCTAAATTGATTTATTTTTAATCATTGAATCAGTTGCCAGATCAATTAATCATAAGATTCTAAGAAGGGAGCTGCATGGGCCACTTCCAGAATAACCAAGGCAGGGGGACTGTAAGCCTTGCTCTAGGTCACACCGTGAGCAAGGGCAGAAGCAAGATTCAGACTTAAGATTGTTCAACTCCAAAGACTTCTTTCTGTTCCCTAGAACAACAGTGAGCACTTAACAGTAGTTAAATGCTTTAATAACAAAGTCCACAATTAAAGAAATTGTTATGCATCTGAATACAGAAATACAGAAATGGCACATCAGATTTGAATCTCAGCTCTGGCTCGGTTGTTAAATCACCTTGACAAACTGAACTTTCTCTTGGGAAAAACGAGCATATCTTCTGGAAGGTACGAAAGGGCTAATGATCCTGAAAAAGCCCTGCCTCTCTCAGAAGCAATCAAAGGAATAACAAAGAACAATGAAACACTATGTCAACATGGTGTGCAATGGACTTGCTTAAATCAAACACAACATTTTAGCTTCTTATAGCATTGGGAATCACATTATCATGGCTGAGTTATGTTTTCCTCACTTCCTCATGGCCACAGAAATTCCAAGTTGCAAAATGAAATTTAAAAAAATCCTTTACTTCTTTGAAAATTATTAACTCCTTTCCGCCTGTTTGCTCCCTGAGAAATATTTTTGAACAGTGTTTGCTACCCCCTATTTATAGCTTTCCAGTTTTGGCAGGTATGGGAAAGTTTATAAGTGGTTTGTTTTCTTTGCTATATCCAGTGTTGATTTAGGTCGCTTTAGCCACTGAAACAATTGGAAGCACTTTCAAGGAAGGCAAAGCCTGTTGACGACTGATAACATTGTAAAATCCAGATAGTCCGAATCAGGATTTCTTTGGGGGGCTCAGATCAGTTAGAAAACCTTAGCAGCACCATGATTTGAATAATTATCTTTACTTCTTTTGTGTGTGTGTGTGTGTGTGTGTGTGTGTGTGTGTGTGTGTGTGTGGCTATCGTGGAGGAAGTTTGCCCTTGACATCGGTAGGAAAAGCATCTCCCAAACATTTTCCCTGGTGACTTTGGGTTTGATGTTGACTTTGACAGCTAGGTAAGAAAACATGCCTGTGACACTCTGTATCTGAGCTGTAAAGATCTACCTTATGAGCCTATGTCTAACACCTAGCTTTTCACCAATTTTTCATGTTGACCAGAAGCAAACATTCATGGTGCTTTTGTTCAGGAGAGATACCTGGAATTTCTAGGGTTTATTTCTTAAATGTCTGAACTAAATAAATACCTTTGAAAGCCACTAGAATTATAGGCATCTTTTTTCCCATCTGGCATGTTTGTATGGGTGGTATGGTTGGGGTTTTTTTTCTGGATTTTTCCACCCTTTGCCTCCCTATAATTTGTGGGCCTTGAGAAAAGTCATGGTTTGCCCTGTAAATGTAGAGGGCGAGCTTGTTAAATTAGGGTCATTTCATTTTTTCTTGTCTCCTGGATTCCTGTCTGCAGTGCTCTAGGGAGTGGGACCACAGGAATAAAGAGCTTCAACACTGAAAAATGGATTTCCAGCTTCAAACGCTGGAAAGATGGCAGCGTTTCTGAGATTAAATGGCTCCTGGAAAGTAAACCTCATCAGGGACAAGAGCAGAATGTGGAGGCTGCCCACCCGCCTGTCATCTGATCCAGTGGCAGCTCAGAGGGAATAAAACCATCAGATCTCCTAAAGACACTTGGGAGGACAGGAGGCCCTTGAATAGCTCCACTCATCCATCCATTGGGACTGCAGAAAAGGCAATTAACTCTCACACACACCTGGGAAACCAGGCATTTCCCCCCACATTTAAATGAGTAAGGGACTTTCTCCAAGGTCACTCAGTCAGGCTAAGTCAATTCTGGAAACAGATCTGAGACAGTGCCATACACATCCCCCTAAACTTCACTCCCATCTGCCCCAACGCCCTGCTCTGCCCCTCCCCAATCTGGCTTCTAATTTGTAGATCAATTCTTTCTTTTTGGCTGTGGTCACTGATTTCCTCTCCTCTCCCCTTTTTGAATTTTTTTTTTTTGTATTTTCCGCCAGCTTTATTAAGGTAAAATTGACAAACTGTATATATTTATGGTGTACAATGTGATGTTCTGATATATGTATACATTGCAAAATATTAAATCAAGCTAATTAACACATTTATCACTTCGCATACATACCCTTTCCCTCTTCTCTTTTTTTATTTAAAAATATTTAATTGACACTTAAAGATTGTCTGTCCCTCTTTTAAAATGTGACTAGTAGCTTAACAAAGTGTTTACATTTTTTTTTTTTTTGAGACAGAGTCCCGCACTGTCGCCCGGGCTGGAGTGCAATCTTGGCTCACTACAACCTCTGCCTCCCAGGTTCAAGCGATTCTCGTCCCTCAGCCTCCCAAATAGCTGGGATTACAGACAGCTGCCACTGCACCCAGCTAATTTTTTGTATTTTTAGTAGAGACAGAGTGTCACTATGTTGGTCAGGCTGGTCTCGAACTCCTGACTTCATGCCGCGGCCTCACAAAGTGCTGAGATTACAGGCCTGAGCCACCGCACCCGGCCTAAAGTTTGTTAATTAGGAAAAAATTCAAATATATACAGAAGTAGAAATGAAGTGGCTTCGTTGTCTGGGGTAAATAACGGAGGTTCGTCATCTCATGCTAAAGAAATCGAGGACGCCGACACACCAAGAAGCGAGTTTAAGAGCAGAGGTTTAACAAGCAAGAGGAAAGAGAAAACTCTCCTGCAGAGAAAGAGGAGAGGGCCTCCGGGGTGCGTCTTCTGGTTTCATAGTGAAATGCACGGGGTTTTATAGATGAGCTTGAGGAGGCGGTGTCTGATTTACACAGGGCCCAAACATTGGTTGGACCAAGTGTGTCTTTTACATAGCACATAAAGAAGCTGGCCTCCCGAGTAGCTGAGACTACAGGCGCATGCCACCATGCCTGCTAATTTTTGTATTTTTAGTAGAGATGGGGTTTTACTATGTTGGCCAGACTGGTCTCGAACTCCTGACCTCAGGTGATCCACCCACCTCGGCCTCCCAAAGTGCTGGGATTACAGGCGTGAGTCACCCAGCCTCTTCTGTCTGTTTCTATTCATCCTTTTCTTCCCTGTCAAGTATTTATTTAAGAAACCAGATCAATTGTCCTAGTGCTCATTTATTTTCCCACTGTTGTTATACATGTATTATTTGAGGATGAAGAGTTGGAAAATCTCTTCCACAAAAATTCTAGCAACAAATAAAAAGCATTAAGTATCAAGAAATAAGCTATTATTAATGTGTAGATGAGGCCTAGATGATGATGATACATGCAAGAAATAAGAGAATGGCCTTAGATTTTAAAATAGATTAGTAAAAAGGGTTATAATATAAACCCCTTGTTGTGATTTAAGTGTAACCTTTTCTAGAGATACAAAATACCTAAACAATAACTCATTTTTGAGGCACTAAATTGAAACTGAAAAAGAATGTACACTCATAAAATTATCTGGACTGATCCTGAGAGAAATAGTAAATTAGTTATCTTTTTTCTCCCCTGGTCAATTCCCCTACACCTTGTTATCTATTAATAATTCATTTTTAATTCCTGAATTTTAAGAACAGCTTCTTTATTAAGTTGCAGTTGACATACAGTGAAGTGCATAAAGTTAAGGAATACAATTTGATCGGTTTTGACATTTGAATATACTTATGAAGCAATCACCACAATTAATATAATGAACATATGATTGGACCCAAAAAGTTTCCTCCTGATCCATTATAATCTCTCCCTCCTAACCCTATCTACACCTGCCCCCTACACCAGACAACAATTGATCTGGATTCTGTCACTATATATTAGTTTGCATTTTCTAGAAATTTCTATAAATGGAATTATTTGGTATATAGTCTTATCTGGCTTCATTGAGCATAATTATTTTGAGATTTGTCAATGTTGTACTGAGTATCAATAGATCACTTCATTTTTTTTTTTTGCTGAATAGCAATTCTTCGCATTCTATTTCTGATTAACTGTGGTAGGATTTACAAAAAGTCTCTTATCTGGACCACTATTATTTTTTTTTTTTTTTGAGGCGGAGTCTTGCTCTGTTGCCCAGGCTGGAGTGCAGTGGCATGATCTCGGTTCCCCGCAACCTCTGCCTCCCAGGTTCAAGCAATTCTCCTGCCTCAGCCTCCTGAGTAGCTGGGATTGCAAGAGTGTACCACCATGCCCGGCTAATTTTTGTATTTTTAGTAAAGATGGGGTTTCTACATGTTGGCCAGGCTGGTCTGGAACTCCTGAC
>PVKP010012058.1:0-59500 GCA_004027715.1 Plecturocebus donacophilus
GCTTTCTGGCGTCCTGAGGCCAACGGTCACGGTCGCCAAGCTCTGCACACTTGGCACCGGCCGCAGACTTCGGAAACTTGTGGAAGCCGAATTTCTAAGGAAAAGTCCAGACCGCTGCACTGCTGTCATGGGCAGCTATCTGAGCTGGTTCCTGGGCTGGCCCAGGGCCAGACTGTCGCCCCGAGCCCACAGGCGCCGGGCCCGGCTGCCGCCCCAAGCCCAGAGGCTCCGGGCCCTGCTGTTCAGACCCGTTCTCCGCTTGCAGACCCAGGACCGCTGCACAGGCGTCTATGCCCTTAGGCCGCGCGGGGTCCACACCCAGTGCCTCCTCATCCCTCCTCCAGGCTGGAACCGTGCCCGCATCCGCATCCGGAGGTACTTTCCCAACAGGACACGGCTCCTGACCATCATCGGGCCGGACTCTCCCTACCTGACGCAGTGGCTTAGGAATGTCCGGCGCCCGCGGCCCGTCCTCAGCCTGGGGACCTTGGACATCGCCCCGCCGGAGCACAGAGGGGAGCCTCCACAAGCCTCACCTGCCCCCGAGCGCCCAGATCCCTGTGCCAGGGAGACCGAGCTCAAGGCCCTGAGCCAGTGCAACAAGGGAAAAAGGAAACTCACCGAGCCCCTCTGGTCTGAGGCCCCGGACACCAAGCAGAGGAAGCAGAGCCCGACACCCAGGCCTTCTGCCTTCAGGCCCGTCAGGAGCCATGGAGAGGTCCGCGCCTTTGTGCCCAGGCCTGGGCCGCTGAGAAGCCTCCGCTCTCCCGCCGCAGTGTGTTCTGGGAGATACGGCCTTCCCTCAGCCCGCCGCCCGCCCTCCCGCAGGAACGACGCCGTCCAGAGCCCAGTCGCAGCGGCCGCCGAGGGAGCTCTAGGAGCAGGTGCAGCAACGTGTCCGTGTCCTGGGCCTTCCTACCCACAGGGAGCCGCCCCGGGGTGGGGACCATGCACCTCTGAGCACACCCAGACTGCAGCCCGGCTCAGAGTCAGGGCCCTGCCCCCTTCTCCTGAGCCTCCAGACTCCTTCACCCCACTGACCCCTGTTTCACCCCCACAGGAGCCGCTGAGCCCACCAGGGCACTTGCCACAGGAGCCGCTGAGCCCACCAGGGCACTTGCCACAGGAGCCGCTGAGCCCACCAGGGCACTTGCCACAGGAGCCACTGAGCCCACCAGGGCACTTGCCACCGCTTCAGGTGACCACTCTGCCAGCCCCAGCCCCGCCTCTCCTTAGCCTGCGGAGCCCCCACTGAAGAGACCCTGTTGCTCTCAAAACCCCTCCCTTTCCCATGCCCACCCACCTCTGCCTTCTCCCTGGGAACAGGAGGCAGCCGTATCCTCCATTTTCATCGTTTGTATAGTAAATATTTGTTCTTTTAAAAAATAGTGTCTTTATTATTTAAAAAATAATAGAAATCAGTTGTATATCCTTAAGCAGGAAAAGAAAGAAAAATTCAAGCCACACTTCACTCTATATAGAAAAATTAACTCAAGTGTACCATAGACTTAAATGTAAAACCTACAAATTTATATCTTTCAGAAGAACGGGGAAAAATTTTGTGACTTTGGGTTATGCAAATTTTTCTTTCTTTCTTTTTAAATTATACTTTAGGTTCTAGGGTACATGTGCAGATCGTGCAGGATTGTTGCATAGGTACACAGGTGTTGCACAGGTACACCCCAGGGCAGCTCCTTATGGTGGTTTGCTGCCTTGATGCCCTCATCACCTACATCAGGCATTTCTTCCAATGTTATTCCTCCGCAACCTGGACCCCCAACAGACTAGCTATCCCTCCCCTAGCCCCCACCCCACAACAGACCCCAGTGTATTATGTTCACCTCCTTGCGCCCATGTGTTCTCATTGTGGAACACTCACCTATGAGTGAGAACATGCGGTGTTTGGTTTTCTGTCCTTGTGTGAGTTTGCTGAAAATGATGGTCTCCAGATTCATCCATGTCCCTACAATGGACATGGACTCATTTTTTATGGCTGCATAGTATTCCATGGTGTATATGTGTCACATTTCCTTTATCCAGTCTGTTATTGATGGGCATTAGGGTTGGTTTCAAGTCTTTGCTATTGTAAACAGTGCCGCAATGAGCATGTCTTTATAATAGAACGATTTATAATCCTTTGGGTATATACCCAGTAATGGGATTGCTGGGTCAAATGGTATTACTATTTCTAGATCCTTGAGGAATTGCTACATTGTCTTCCACAATGCTTGAACTAATTTACACTCCCACCAACAGTGTAAAAGCATTCCTATTTCTCCACATCCTCTCCAGCATCTGTTGTCCCCAAATTTTTTAATAATCACCATTCTAACTGGCATGAGATGGTATCTCAATGTGGTTCTGATTTGCATTTCTCTAATGACCAGTGATGATGAGCATTCTTTCATATGTTTGTTGGCTCCGTGAATGTCTTCTTTTGAAAAATGTCTGTTCATTTCTTTTGCCCACTTTTGGACAGGGTTGTTTTTTTTCTTGTAAATATGCTTTAGTTCTTTGTAGATTCTAGAAATCAGCCCTTTGTCAGATAGGTAGCTTGCAAAAATATTTTCCCATTCTCTTGGTTGCTGGTTCATTCTAATGATTGTTTCTTTTGCTGTGCAGAAGATCTTAAGTTTAATTAGATCAGATTTGTCTGTTTTGGGTTTTGTTGCCATTGCTTTTGGTGTTTTTGTCATGAAGTCATTGCCCATGCTTATGTCCGGAACGTTATTACCTAGGTTTTCTTCTAGAGTTTTTATGGTGTTAGGTCTTATGTTTGAATCCTTAATCCATCTAGAGTTAATTTTTGTGTAAGGTGTAAGGAAGGGGTCCAGTTTCAGCTTTCTGCACATGGCTAGCTGGTTTTCCCAACATCATTTATTAAATGGGGAATCCTTTCCTCATTGTTTGCTTTTATTAGGTTTGTCAAAGATCAGATGGTTGTTGATGTGTGATGTTACTTTCAAGGCCTCTGTTCTCTTCCATTGGTCTATGTGTCTGTTTTGGTACCAGTACTATGCTGTTTTGATTACTGTAGCCTTGTAGTATAGTTTGAAGTCAGGTAGCATGATGCCTCCAGCTTTGTTCCTTTTGCTTAGGATTGTCTTGGCTATGTAGGCTCTTTTGTGGTTCCATATGAAGTTTAAGGTGGTCTTTTCCAGTTCTGTGAAGATCAATGGTAGCTTGATGGAGATAACATTGAATCTATAAATTGCTTTGGGCTGTATGACCATTTTCATGATATTGATTCTAACCATGAGCATGGAATGTTTTTCTATCTATTTGTGTCCTCTCTTACTTCCTAGGTATTTTATTCTCTTTGTAGCAGTTGTGAATAGGAGTTCACTCATGATTTGGCTCTCTGTCTATTTTTAGAGTATAGGAATGCTTGTGATTTTTGCACATTGATTTTGTATCCTGAGACTTTGCTGAAGTTGCTTGTCAGCTTAAGGAGATTTTGGGCTGAGACTATGGGGTCTTCTAAATATACAACCATGTTGTCTGCGAATAGAGACAATTTGACTTCCTCTTTTCCTAATTGAATACCCTTTATTTCTTTCTTCTTCCATTCTATGTTGAATAGGAGTGGTGAGAAAAGGCATCCTTGTCTTGTGCCAGTTTTCAAAAGGAATGCTTCTAGTTTTTGACCATTCAGTATGATATTGGCTGTGAATTTGTCATAAATAGCTTTTATTATTTTGAGATACTTTCCTTTGATACCTAGTTTATTGAGAGTTTTTAGTATAAAGGACTGCTGAATGTTGTCGAAGGCCTTCTTTGATGAGATAATCATGTGGTTTTTGTGTTTGATTCTGTTTATGTGATAGATTACATTTATAGATTTGCGGATTTTAAACCAGCCTTGCATCCTAGGGATGAAGCCGACTTGATCATGATGAATCAGCTTTTTGATGTGCTGTTGCAGTTGGTTTGCCAGCATTTTATTGAGGATTTTTGCATCAGTATTCATTATGGATATTGGCCTGAAATTTTCTTTTTTAGTTGTGTCTTTGCCAGTTTTTGGATTAGGATGATGTTGGTCTCATAAAATGAGTTAAGGAGGATTCCCTCTTTTTTTTTTATCATTTGGAATACTTTCAGAAGGAATGGTACCAGCTCCTCCTTGTACCTTTGGTGGAATTCGGCTGTGAACCCGTCTGGTCATGGAGTTTTTTGGTTGGTAGGATATTAATTGCTGCCTCAATTTCAGACCTTGTTATTGGTCTATGTAGGGATTTAACTTCCTCTTTGTTTAGTCTTGGGAGGGTGTAAGTGTCCAGCAGTTTATCCATTTCTTGTAGATTTACTGGTTTATTTGCATAGGGTTGTTTGTAGTAATCTCTGGTAGTTTTTATTTCTGTGGGATTAGTGGTGATATCCCCTTTATCATTTTTTATTGCATCTATTTGATTCTTCTCTCTTTTCTTTTTAATTAGTTTGACTAGTGGTCTATCTTAAAAAAAAAAAAAAAAAAAACAGCTCCTGGATTTATTGACTTTTTTTGCAGGGTTTTTTGTATCTCTATCTCTCTCACTTCTGCTCTGATCTTAGTTCTTTCTTGTCTTCTGCTGACTTTTGAATTTGTTTGATCTTGCTCCTCTAGTTCATTTAATCTTGACATTAGGGTGTAGATGTTAGATCTCTCCTCGCTTCTCTTGTGGATGTTTAGTGCTATAAATTTCCCTCTAGACACTGCTTTAAATGTGTCCCAGAGATTCTGGTACATTGTGTGTTCATTCTTATTGGTTTTGAAGAATGTGTTTATTTCTGCCTTCATTTCATTTTTTATCCAGAGGTCATTCAGGAGGAGGTTGTTCAGTTTCCATGTAGTTGCACAGTTTTGAGTGAGTTTCTTAATTCTGAGTTCTAATTTGATTGCACTGTGGTCTGAGATACTGTTATGATTTCTGTTCTTTTGCATTTGCTGTGGAGTGTTTTACTTCTAATTATATGGTCAGTTTTAGAATACGGGTGAGGTGGTGCTGAGAAGACATTCTTTGGATTTGGGGTGGAGAGCTCTGTAGATGTCTGTTAGGTCCACTTGGTCCAGAGCTGAGTTCAAGTCCTGGATATCCTTGTTAAGCTTCTGTCTTGTTGGCTTGTCTAATATTGACAGTGTAGTGTTAAATTCTCCCACTATTATTGTGTGGGAGTCTAAGTCTCTTTGTAAGTCATTAAGAACTTGCTTTATGTATCTGGGTGCTCCTGTATTGGGTGCACATAAATTTAGGATAGTTAGCTCTTCTTCTTGCATTGATCCTTTTACCATTATGTAATGCCCTTCTTTGTCTCTTGATCTTTGTGGGCTTAAAGTCTGTTTTATCAGAAACTAGGATCGCAACCCCTGCTTTTTTCCACTCCATTTGCTTAGTAAATATTCCTTCATCCCATTATTTTGAGCCTATGTGTGCCTTCACATGTAAGACATGCAAAGTTTGCTGAAGTGGAACCCACAACCGCCCCTTTTCCCAGGTGTTCTGTTCCAGGAAGGTGGGGGCTTTATTTATAAGTCCCTGATGGGCTGCTACCTTGTTTCCTTTCTGCCCAGCAAGAAGGGAGTCTAGTTGACAGTCTGCCTGCAGAGGCGTTGCTGAGCTACCATGGGCTCTGCCCAGTTTCTGTGTAAACTTCCTTGTGACTTTGTTTACACAGGCAAGGTTAAAACCGCCTACCCAAACCTCAGCAATGGAGGAGGCCCCTACCCCAACCAAGCTGTAATGCCCCAGGTCGAGCTCAGACTGCTGTGCTGGCTGCAAGAATTTCAAGCTAGTGGATCTTAGCTTTCTGGTCTTCATGTGGGTGGGACCCGCCGAGCCAGATCACTTGGCTCCCTGGCTTCAGCCCCCTTTCTCAGGGGAATGAGTGATTCTATCTCGCTGTGTTCTAGATACCACTGGGGTATGAAAAAAAAAATTGCTGTGGCTAAAACGGCCTTCCAGTTTTGTGCTGGAAACCCAGGGCACTAGTATGGTAGGCACCAGAGGGAACCTCCTGGTCTACAGGTTGGGAAGGCTGTGGGAATAGTGCAGTATCTGAGCCCGAGTGCCAGAGTGTCCAGAAACATCCCTAATGGCTTCCCTTGGCTAGGAGAGGGAGTCATCTGGCCCCTTGCACTTCCCGGGTGAGGTGATGCCCCACCCTGCTTCGGTTTGCCCTCCTTGGGCTACACCCACTGTCTAACCAGTCCCAATGAGATGAACCTGGTACCCAGGTTGGAAATTTGGAGATCACTCGCCTTCTGGATCACTGTCGCAGGGAACTGTGGACCAAAGCTGTTCCTATTTGGCCATCTTGGTGGAGGTCCCTCGTGATGCATTTCATATTTCCTGTCACCGTTATTTCCGTTTTTCCTTTTCTAAAAAAGAAATTTTTTTATTTGATACTTTTAGTTATGGAAGTAAAATATATTTGCTCTACTAAGTGAAGCAATTTGGTACAAAGATCATATGTAGGTAAAATTAGTGATCTAAAGCTCTTTCCAGCACAACTCCCTGAGACGGTCAGTGTTAACAGCCTGGTACACATCTTTCCAAAACATTCTTGCTCCATCAAATACCTGAGTTCATTGTACA
Source organism: Plecturocebus donacophilus (assembly GCA_004027715.1). NCBI lineage: Eukaryota > Metazoa > Chordata > Mammalia > Primates > Pitheciidae > Plecturocebus > Plecturocebus donacophilus. The sequence goes on from PVKP010012058.1 coordinate 6,573, forward strand.
TACACTGGTATTCTATTCTTATTTGAACAGAATAATATTTTTACTCATTATTTTGTAATTTGCCTTTTCAGTTTAACAATAGGTCATGTACATTCCTGCAAATTAGTAGATACAGATCTAACCGTATCTCTTTTTCTCAAGTATCACATACATGGAAATAATACACAGGTTGGGTGTTCTTTGAGGTTCTTTTTCTGTTTTCTTTTACTTTCTCTCTTGTTATCTTATCTCTTATGATGCTTGGTAACCCATGTAAATTACTTGGTGTGTATCCTTCTGTTTTCCTCTATGCCCAGATAACTATATGTGAACATTTAAACATATAAGGGGTTGAGAACATTTACTAACTTTTGTTAAATGGTATATTAAACACACTTTTCTGTATCTTTTCTCATTTAACAAAACTTCATAGAAGCATCTCCAACTCAACTGATGTAGCTTGCATTTATTCTTTGACGGCTACATACTGTTCCATGATATGGACCTCTCATTATTTATGAAACTATCACCTTTTTTTTTCTTTGGCATTAGGAATAGTGGTCTAATGAACATATTCGTACATTCTTTTGTATTGGTATTTTTACTTTAAAAAAGTGTTACAGTGTTTGGGATTTCATTAAAATATACCTTTAGCAATAGCTATTGCCAGATTGCTTCTAAAGTTTTTGTTAACAGTTGCCACTAGCAGTTTGCGAGAGTGCCCCTTTCTTGACATCGCTGTTAGTGGTAAGTGCTAATCTTTATGATTTTTGCGTTTGGATGGAAATGTTGAGTTTGAGCAGCTTTCTAATACATTTGGTCTTTTTGTTCTTGACTTGGCTGGGAATTTCCTATTTATTTATTTATTTATTTTTGCACATTTTTCTCCTGAGTTGCTTTTTTTATCAATTCAGAGCTCTAGGCCAGGTGCGGTGGCTGACACCTGTAATCCCAGCACTTTGGGAGGCCGAGGCAAGCGGACCGCCTAAGGTCAGGAGTTTGAGACCAGCCTGGCCAACATGGTGAAACCCCAGGTCTACTAAAAATACAAAAATGAGCTGGGCATGGTGGTGGGCGCCTATAATCCCAGCTACTTGGGAGGCTGAGACAAGATGTGGAGGTTGCAGTGAGCCAAGAAAGGACCATTTCACGCCAGGCTGGGCAACAAGAGTGATACTCCATCTCAAAAAAAAAATGTATTTTATTTAAAAATGTTTATTGCAGATATTTTTAAGCCTGTTATTTGTCTTTAAACTTTGCTTGTGATAGCTTTTGTTCTTGCAAAATTTTTAAATTTCCGTATAGCCAACTATGTATCTTTTGTATTATGTTTATGTATTTTGTGGGATACGATTTCCATGCATTCCTTGGTTGTACACATAGTCCTCTCCCTAGATTTTCTTTTTAAGAGCCTATTGGTTTAATTTTGACATCTAGCTTTTCCTTTTACATATTTTAATAAAGTTACTTTATGTAAATTTTGCATATGGGGCAAGTAAGAGGACCAAATTAATTTTGTTCCAACTAGACAGCCAAGGGTGTCAGCACCGTTTATTCAAATTTCAAAAAAAAATAGTGAAGGGGGAGTTGAGGCTTCCCTTATCAGACATTAAAACATATTATAAGGGCTACTATAGTAAAATCAATGTGACAGACAAATATTTCAATGAAACAGAATGGAGACTCCAGAAATAGATTTCAGTATAAGTAAAATTTTAAAATATGATAATGTGGTATTTAAATTCTCTTGGTAAAAGAGTGGTATATTTAAGATATATCTACTTTTTAAAAATTTCAGGGGAAAAAAAGAATTTGCAGAGTGTATTCATTTTTACTAACAATGCAGATAACTATTCATGGCATTTGAGAATAAATTCCACAGAAAAATGCAGAATCTTTGCTGAAGAATTTCTCAGTGGCTCATGTTGGGTGTATTTCAGTGACTGTGACAATGACAGTCATTTCCTGGCCTCACACCATAAGTGCTGACAAGTTTGAGGGAATATCCCAGTGGGTCACTTCTTAATTTTAAGGCACTAGAGATGACACAGATGGTGCAAGATTAATTACCTAGAAACAAAATTGTGACTTTCCATTGGTTTCTTCTCTCATTAGTCCATGCACCCAGGGCATTTCCTGACTGAATGCAGCTGGGCAGAATTAGGAGGGAGGGTGTGCTCCTGTATTCAGGAATGTACTCAAAGTGGCCCATATGGGGAGTGGGTGTGGGCAGTGCTAAGAGGTTCTGAGGAGGAAGGTGGTGGTGTAGGAACATCGTTGAAGTGGAGCTGTGAAGCAGAGGTAGGATTTTAACAGGTGGATTGGAAAAGGTGGCCTTCCAAGAACGTGTGTGACATAAGCACACACACACATGTGCAATCATTTGGTGAAGTGGATGTGTAAGGAGAGGGAGGAGTGATCAGGTTAGGAGTGATCAGCCCTACATGATCAGAGGTGGGGCTTCCGGCAGGGGGGACTTACATATAGAGCTGAGTTTGTTTTGGAAAGGTCACTTCAAGGGGTGGTTGGAGTAGAGTCCATTCAGGAGTCTCTTCATAACCATGACCTCATTTGGCCTGTGCTCTGTTGACTGTCCCCAGACAGTTACCATTTACTGAGCAATTCCACGTGATAAGGTTCATTAGGCACTTCCCATGGAAAAACCTGTGAAGTCAGCAGTAGATCCTGGCTTTATAGGTAAGAAAACTGAGTTAGGAGACCAGTTTTCCCAGGGTTATGTTAATTGCCAGAGCTGCTGGTCAGAGTCTGGTTTGACAGGATCTAAAGACTTTGCCCATTCTACTCTGTGATACCATCTTTTACCCACATGTTACATCTGTGCTTATGCCACCTGCCCACAGTCACACCAGCCTGGCATTGCACGCACGGTTTCTGTGAAGTTTTGCATAATGTAGCTTGCATTATGGTTAATGCAACCCATGCATAATTGAACTGACTTAAAAAAATAAAATATAAATACAAACTAAAAGCAGATTTATAAGTTTCTAGAGGCAGCTTTTGTGTGGCACAGCATTTAAGGCAAGCCTTTATCTTGTTGTCAGCATATTGTCACATTAGCCAGAGCCAGCCAGATGGGAATGTGGTGGCCCACTTAGGTCCTCTTTAATTGCTCACTATAAATAGCTTAATGATGCCGCCATAAAAAGTCTCTGATATAAGTGAGGGGCTCAGTGTGACCCATATATGTGATGTTTTTCTAGGTGTCTGTGTCTGGGAAATTAGATGGCTGTGTCTGAGATGGTTTTCACTACTGAAATGAAAGCTTCGTTTCTAAGCCAATCCTTTCTTACTCCCCCTCCCTTCAGATGCCGTTGTCTCCCTCATTCCTTTCTGCCTTCATCTGTGGGGAGGTCAAGGTTGACACTTTATCACTCTCACATGCCAGAGAGAATTCCAGCACCCACTTGACCTGGCAGCAGGGAGAAGTGCCTGCCTGAACCAGTCCTGATCTAGAGGGGCCACTGCAGGTCTTCATGGCATGTCCCTTTCTGCTCGGACCATTGTGGGCACTTTAGCCACCTTGCTCTGCTCCAGATAAGCATGAATTTTCTTTTTTAAAAAATTTTTAAAATTTTAAAATTTTTAAAAAAAATTTCCATGTTATTGGACACAGGTAATATTTCCATAAATTATTGGAACAACTTATTCCATAAGTTATTGGGACACAGGTAATATTTGGTTGCCTAAGTAAGTTCTTTAGTGGTGATTTGTGAGATTTTGGTGCACCCATCACCCGAGCAGTATACACAGCACCGTATTTATAGTCTTTTACCTCTCACCCCACTTTCATCTTTCCCCCAAAGTCCATTGCATCATTCTTATGCCTGTGCATCCTCATAGCTTAGCTCCCACATATCAGTGAGAACGTACGATGTTTGGTTTTTCATTCCTGAGTTACTTCACTTAGAATAATAGTCTTCGATCTCATAGACATGGATGAATTTTCTTGATTCAGTCACAAGATCATTTCTGCCATGGTTGTCACTAGCCTTTGTCAGTCCCCACCCTCACCCTCACTCCTATCCCCAGCAACAGGTAGGAATCCTCCTTAAGGTTCTTGCCTGCTGCAGGTTGTAGATAGTCCTCATCAGTTCAGTATGGTGATAGCAAACCGGTGCTCCTTCTGGTGGCCCCACCATTGGTTGGCTTCCCACCTTTGTGTGAAACATCCCATCTATACTTGGTTGGTTTCTTCACCAAAGCTTCTAATAGAATCTAGTAGAATTGGAGAAATGAAAGATCAGGACGGTTGCATTGAAAGCAGAGGGGGCTAGTGGGTAAAAAAACGTATAGAATAAAGACCCAAACTTCAGGGGAGTGTGTGTACCTGAAAGAAACAAAAACACCAATAAAAAAACAGTGTAGCTTGGAGGATTAAAGGGAGAGAGAAGGAGTGAGAGAACGTGGGGAGGCTGGATGGATGAGCTGGTGGGAAGGAACTGTGGCGGAGTCAGAGGGAAGAAGGCTGCCCTAGAGGTGGGTGAGCTGGTGGGAAGGAAGTGTGGGGGGACAGAGGGAAGAAGGCTGCCCTAGAGATGGGTGAGCTGGTGGGAAGGAAGTGTGGGGGGACAGAGGGAAGAAGGCTGCCCTAGAGATGGGTGAGCTTGTGGGAAGGAAGTGTGGGGGTACAGAGGGAAGAAGGCTGCTCTAGAGGTGGGTGAGCTGGTGGAAAGGAAGTGTGGGGGGAGGACAGAAGGAAGAAGGCTGCCCCTGGAGAAAGAGCAATGCTTTCATGGTCTGGGGCTTGCACCTGCCTTTCCACATGTGTTAAAAGGTATATCATAGTGTACAAAGTACGCTGGACATAGAGATAATGTGTGGTTTCTCACTAGAGTAGAAAACAACTTGGTACTTTGGCCTATAGATGCTAATGACTTGTGGTTGTATCTTCTATCCTTTCGCTTTGTGAAGAGGTGGTCTTTTCCTTACTCATAAAAAATTAATACCAGTGATGACATTTGCCATTCATTGAATGCCCGTGTTTCCTTTGCACCGTGGTTCTTCCCTCCAGAGTTTATCATAATTCATAATTCAGTAAAGTAGGGGATACTTTCCTTATTCTATTACATGAGGAAAATACACTTGGTCCTCTGTATCCCTGGGTTCCACATTAATAGATTCATCCAACTGTGGATTTAAAATATTCAGAATAAAGGAGGGCTGCACCTATATTGAACATGCACTGACTTTTTTTTCTTGTCATTCTTTCTTAATACAGAATAACAACTGTTTACATAGCGTTTACATTATATTAGGCATTACTAGTAATCTAGAGAGAATTTAAAGTATACAGGAAGGTGTGCTCAGGTTAGAAGCAAATACTATGCCATTTTATGTCAGACACTTGAGCATCCACAGAGTCTTATATCTGTGGTGGGGGGTGCCTGGAACCAGTGCCCTTTGGATACTGGGGGACGGCTATGTTCAGGTAACTTGCCAAGGCCACAGAGGTGAATTTAGAACTCTCTGACTCTAATCTCACACTCTTTCTTTGGAACCACATCTTTTCTCTCAGAAGCATAGACCTGCATGAACCCTGCAGTATGATGCCAGGAATTGGTTCTATTTGCTGTAGAATTCAGGAACGTAGTATTCTATATTTTGTGATATGCATGGGATTGGAAACGTGACAGAATTGTAAGGTGGGCCTTTAATGAATTATTAGCCGAGGCACCTTGGAAAACCATGTGCCTGAGGCATGGTCTCTGAGCCTAGCCCATTTTTCTGAAATGAACAGGTGCTGCAACCCGTTGTGCTGGAATTGTCAGCTTTGGCTGTGCTCTAACAGCAATAAAGTAAGAAAAAATGTCCAAGTGCTTATTAGGCATCTGAATTTAACTTGTGTCTCCTGCTTAATTAGCACAGTCATTAGGAATCCTTAGCTCCCAGCCTATGTGTGATCTCAGGCTTCCCTTGGATAGTGGGTTTGTAGAGGCGGAGGGCGTTTTCCCAGCTGTCTATACTTGGCATGGGCTGCCTGTTTTCCCACAAGCCTACTGCTTGCTTGATTTATCTTTATTAGCGTAAAATGAATCTATAAGTACAGTGGCACTGTGTGCTATTTAAGATCATTTGCATCTAACTTCAGCTAACCATGCCATTTTATGTCAGGCACTTGAGCATCCACAGATTTTTGGATCTGTGGGGCCACAGAAGTGAATTTAGAACTCTCTGATTCTAAACTCACACTCTTTCTTAGGACCCACACTCTTGCTTAGAAACCATAGCAATAGAAGATGGTGAGGAACCAGTAAGTAAGCCTAAAGGATATTGGAGCAGCCTAAATCGATGTTGGGAGATTTGTATACGAATTGAAGAGTCTGTTATTCTTAGTCTGTTTACTATTGTTTAAAAATATCTCCAAAAGATTTGACTCTCTGGTTTTTCAGGCTGCATGCCGGTAGAAGTAGCAGATTAAAAAGTGTGGAAATTCTCTGGAGGTGGCCACATTGACAAGAGCTAGAAGTAGAAAATGGAACAGGCAATTACAAGAGCTTCCAAAATTGAGTCAACAGGTCCCATTTAACATGATAGCAAATGGAAGAGTGCACATCACATAGCAAACTCCAAGTGAATCTTGTGGAATAAACAAACCTATAGCTGTGGATGTTTGCATTCTTGAGCTTGTCAGCAAGGTTAAATTCATTTCAGTGGCCTGCGTTTCAGAAGGATCAGGCAATGCATAGTTCACTTTAAAGCTAGGCCTATGTTTAATATTTAACAACAAATTTTAAAAATTTTGTGTTTTAAAAAAACAAGCTGGACTTCTGCTTCTGGGAAGATGGTAGGCTTCTGAGAATACAAGTAGATACTCCTAGGCAGACCACCTAGAGACTTCAGGCACAGTGGTGGGGGTCCCTGGGCTGGCTTCTTGCCTGCTCTGTCTCAAACTTGGAGCAAAAGCAGCTGGTAACCCAGAAGAGCCCGTGGACCCAGAGGAAAAATCCCCAACAACAGCCTGCTTTCTCTAGCCAGAAGGCCAGGAAAGGAGCAGTTCAACAAGACAGGAAACTTCTCTGATCACCTCTCGACTCCAGCTGAACACCATGGAAAAAGGGTGCCCCCACTTCCACCTGTGCCAGTGGAGAGCCTAGGTTCCCCACCAGAGATTGTAATGAGTGGCTTCAACTGCCCCACCAGGATGGTGGTAGGGAAGGCTAAGTAAGGAGCTTGGATTTCTATCCCCAGCTGGCAGCACCAAGGGTACCTTGCCTTCCCCATTGCAGTGGTGTCAGAGGAGGCCCAGTGGAGAGGCAGGACTTCACCCCAGTAGCAGTGAGGCTGCACACCCCTTCTGCGGTTCAGTGGAGGCCAAATGGAGAGCCTGGACTTCTAGCCCTGTGTTAGTCTGTGTGCGTGGCTATAAATTGGGTAATTTATAAAGAAGGAGGTTTGTCTGGCTCATGGTCTGCAGGCTGTACACAAAGTATAGTGCCAGCATCTTCTGGTGAAGGCCCCAGGAAACTTCCACTCATGGTAGAAGGAGAAGGGCAGCTGGTACTGATTCATTCTGTAACATGGATGAACTCTGAAAACATTATGCTGAGTAAAAGAAACCAGACACAGAAGGTCACATGTTGTATAATTCCACTCATACATGCAATGTGTAGAATAGGCAAATCTATAAAGATGGAAAATAGATTAATGGGTTCCAGGGACTGGGGAGAAAGGGAGATGAGGAGTGACTGGTGATGAGTATAGGGTTTTATGTTGTGATACAAATGTTCTGGCATTAAGTAGTGGTAGTGGTTGCACAACTTTGTGAATATACTGAAAACCACTGAATCATATACTTCAAAAGGGTGAATTTTATGGTATATGAATTATATCTCAATAAATATAGTGTTTCAAAAGGAAGTTACAGGCACACTTGAAACAAAGGAAATCTCAACTAAGAAATGGATGATATAAAGAAGAACCAAATGGATATTGTAGAATGGAAAAATATAATAAATAATGGATGGGCTCAGTGGAGGAATGGAGGGGTTAGAGAAAGAATCAGTGAGTTGGAACATAGAATAATATAAAATAACTAAACAATAGAAATAATATAAAATAACAAAGCATCAGGAACCTTTTGTGTGCTAACAAAAGATTTTTGGTGACATTCATGTCATCATAATCCTGGACAGAGGAGAAATAGGAGGGACAAAAAAAGTACTCAGATAATGGTTGAAAACTTCCTAAATTTGTTCAAGATAAAAATTTTCAAGAACTTTAAAATTCAAGAAGCTGAGAGAATCTGGAACAGTATAAATCCAAAGAAATCCACACCAGAACACATTGTAATCAAACTTCTGAAAACAGACAAAAAAAAAATGTTGAAAGTAGCATGAGAGAAATGACACCTTATCTATAGAGGAAAAACAATTAGAATGACATTGGATTTCTCATCAGAAAGTGTGGCGGTCAGAACAAAGTGAAACCTAGACATATTCTATTTTATTCCATTGTAATCACTTCGATCGGCTCTTCCTTTCCACCATTCAGCTACTACTTAAAATTTTAAGTTATAAAACCCTTGATTATGAAAATAAAATTTTATTATTGATAAATTGGGATTAACATAGAGAAAATGCAAATCACTCATAATCCTACCACCTGGAAATTTTGTTGTTAACTTTTTCGTGTGTTTTATATCCAGTCTTTTTGTACTCTTTACAAAACTGGGATCATCTAACTTAAGTAGTTTTGCAGCATACCTTTCCATTTGACTTTGGATCATGTGAGTTTTTCTACTTTGTTCAATAGTCTTCAAGGACATGATTTTTCATGGTTGCATAACATTCCATATTCTGAGGGTAAAATGATTTATATTTGGTTATTTTGGTGGTTTGCAAATTCTTGTTATTTTACATAACACTCCCATGTTCATCATTGGATATCGATCTTTGGCTGTATCTCTGATTATTTCTTAGGATAGGGTTTTGGGAGTAGAATTATTGAATTACAGAGGATAAGTATTTTATAAAATCTCTTTATGTACATGTATATTTTATATACATATTTATACATATGTAAAGAGATTTTAAAATATTCTCTCTATATATACATATAAAAATAAAGAAATTTAAAAATATATGAAGACTATACATTTTTCATATATTTTAAACAAATTGTTGTCTGGAAAAATTGTACTAGCTTATATAGTGGGAAAAATGCCTATGTGCATATATATAATTCCTACAAAAATATCAAATGTATTCTTCCACCAGTCAAGTCAAGAGTCTTGGTGTGTTTTCATCTCTCTTCTCTCCCTTCTCCCACACTGTTCCTGGCCCCAACTCCTTGATATTTCCGATATTATAATTTTCTGGAATATGGGTTTTAGAAAGTTCTTACTTTTTTAAAAATAATAAAATTCTCTAGACACATATAAGTTTACTGGTATATTGGCTGTATTCTCTCTTGAATTGCAGCATTCAACCTTTTGCAACCATTTTTTGTTTTATATATCCTCCAGGTTATGTTTAACATAGCTTTGTAGATGTCAGGTCACTCTGAGGAATTAGTGGAAATGAAGCTTCTTTAAAAGAAAACAGAAAAACCAATTTCCTCTTTACAGCTGATGTATGCCATTGGCAATCCTAGCTCCTGAAACCCTGAAGATATTTTTGCTGGCATTTTTTGGTTTCCTATGCATCAGTCTTAGATTCACTATTATTGTGTGGGCTTAGTAAACCAAGATTTGGGAAGGTTACAGAGTCCTCTCTACCCAGGACTTGCTCTGGGTGTCTCAGAGGCGCTGGATTTAGAGCAGCGTGAGAAATTCCAGAGCTTTGTGGTCGCTGGGTCTCTGTGTGGTACAGTCAGACCCACCTTGATCAATGTCAGTTTTGGGACTGGTGGGCCAAGCTTGCAGGACAAATGCCCTTAGAATTCCAATGGGTCCTCTCTCACGCACCATCAATGTCCCCCTTTCCATTCTATCACTTCCAAACAACTCATAAGCATACTGTAATTGAGCATTCCTTTCTTTTGTGTGAAAGTATATATTTCAAAAGTCAGTCTTTTAATAGAAATAGAGTATCTGTATATGTGTAAATAATGCAAAAAATTTTAAAATCAAAAGTAAATGTCCCTTTCACACCAGATACATAGTTCCTTTCTGTGAAGACAAAGAAATGGTCTGTTTAAACACAGCATAAACGTGTGTGTATATGCACACGCATGCCTATATTTAGTGTGTATCTCTGTGTATATGTATTAGTGTGTATGTGTGAATATATCCTTTCTTAAAAAACAAAACCCAAACCCCTTCCTTGGCTCCACCACTTCATCCATTTCACAGTCCCCTTTGCATAAACACTTTTTGAAAGAGTTGCCTGTGGACATTTTCTTGCCTTCTCCTTCCACTGCAGTCAGGCTTTCATCCCATCACCCCATGGGACTACTTTTGCCAGCTTTACCAGAACTTGCACTTGGCAACTGCGATGGTCATGTCAGTAGTCATCTTATCCTTTCAGGACCTTGGCATAATGGCACTTTCCTCCTCCTTGAAAACGCTCTTTCCCATCGCTTGCCACTCCTCTGGCTTCACTGCTTCCTAGGCTCCCCCGAGCCTGACCTTGAGCGTCCTGCAGCTCAGCTGTGGACTCTTCATCATTCGTTTCCACTTTCCCCATAAGTCTTTCCCCAGGCCCTTGCTATGAAAGTGCTATTTCCAAAATTCTAACCTGTATCCCTAACCATCCCACTGAGCTCCAAACTTATTTGGCTAATTGTTTAATTGATACCTGCACTTGGATATCTAATAGAGGTCTCAAAATTAACATGCCAAAGTAGTTTTCCTAATTCTTTCCTACCCAATCTGTTCCTTCCTGGTCATCTACATTCTAATAAATTGCGATACTACTGACTTGCTGCTAAGATTGTTAGCAAGTCCTATGACCTCTTCTTGCAGAATGTCCCCGCTGTCTTTCCTCACCGCTCTTACTCTAGTCCAAGTCACTGTTGCTTCTACCTGTTCCTCTAATCTGGTCTTTATTCTGCAGTTAAGAGAAATTTGAAAATGTAAATTGAATTATGTCATTCCTTGTACTGCTTAGAATAAAATCCCAAATCCTTCACCCCACCACTAGCAGCAATGCCTCTCTCTATTCCTCAAACCGGCCAATGTTGTCTTGTTCACTGGCACAGCCACTGTCCCTAAATACTGCTTGGTGCTTGAGAGGTACTCTGAATTATGAAGGATGGTGCTTGCAGGTGTGTCTGCAGAGTTACAAGTGACATTAGGGATGAACAAATCTGTTGCTGCTTTTTGGGCATTGCTTTGGGGACCTCAGCTGAACTGGGTCAGTGTTTCAGTCTGTCTAAACTTTAGTCATGTGCAGGAAGCTTTTCTGTGTTTTTAATGTGTGGGTCTTGGGTTAGAAGAACCCTAATGTCCAAAGTCCCACACCTTGTGGTGATGGCTGGCCTTTCTCAATTGCACATTGCTGAGCAGCATCTCTGCATTCCCGAGCTCAACCCCGCTCATCTTGGCAGGGTCTCCTGCTGTGCATGTATATCTGAGAGTCCCATATGCTCCTTGTTTTGATGGGGCTCCCATTTTAGAAACACGCAGTTTGTGTGCGATTGCTCCCTTTAGCTGATGAGCAGCACAGTAATTGCAATCCCCCCATGGCATATGTGTGTCACTTTCCATTTTGGTAACATAGTGAGAAGAGTCTCTTGTTTTAACCCGTGTTGTAGTAATGAAGTTCACATGGGCAGTTGTGATTTGTGATCTACTGTCTTCTAGCTCTTCCTGCCAGTGGCACATTTCTTTATAATTTACAAAGTTCTTTCAATAGCCTCATCGTATTTAGAGCCTCCTGAGGTAGTCAGGAGCGGTAGCAGGTGCCTCATTCAATGCATGGAGAAACTGTGTGGAAACAAGTGGCCTCTAAGTCACTTGTTCAGGTTCCATCATTATAATCAGTGGGCCTAGATCTTGAATCTTAGTGTTTGGATTCTAAAGGGAGCTTTCTGGTGTTTCTCATTCCTGTCTGCCGGTCTTAGGTGTGTAGTGATTCCTGTTTGAAGCATGTAATGGATTGTAACACTGGTTATGAGAGAGAACTACCTGGAAGCCTCTTTGTATTGAATGTTAACAATTCAGAAATGTGTGCCTGAGTGATTGGTTGTATTAGAGCTCTTCAGAGAAAGAATCATGGAACAAATAGAACGTATATGTTATACATGCATAGCATATACATATACGTGTGTCTGTGTGTGTGTTGAGAGAGAGAGAGAGAGAGAAAGATTTATTTTAAGGAATTGACTCATCAACTGTAGGAACTGGCAAGTTCAAAACCTGCAGGGTAGGCGAGCAGGCTAGGTACCAGGGAAGGGCTGATACTGCAGCTCAAGTCCCAAGTCAGTTTGGAAGCAGAATTTCTCCTTCCTCTGAGGACTTCAGTCTTTTTCTCTGAAGGCAGTTAACTGATTGGATGTGGCTCACCCACATTATGGAGCATAATCGGCTTTTCTCAAACTCTACTAATTTGAATGTTAGTCACATCTAAAAATTACCTTTACAGCAACATCTAGATGGATTTGTCTTAAACAACTGGGCACCGTGGCCTAGCCAAGTTGATGTATAAAAATTAACCATCACACTGGCTAAGCAAATAATGCTCAAAGTGGCATCTTTACGAAGAGATTTCTGGACTATCTGGTAAAAATGAAATGTTCATGTTTTCCCTACCATTGTTAACCAAATAATAATAGTGAAGTAAAGTAATAATGAAAAGCTAGAGTCTTTAATCATGGGGTTATTTTATGATACCCTCCAAACAATACTTAGCAAATTAAAGATATGACCTCCCCTACCTTTTGCATTAGCACCAACATTGCAAAAAGAATGATTAATTCCTAGGAAATTCTATAGCTGCTTGCAAGAATGGATTCTAATTATCGCAGTCTTTTATTTTAGAGACTTGTTTAAAGATATTCAGTTTATTTGCACATCCTTTGCTTTGGAAATACTTAGATTTTGCTTAAGTTCTTAGATAATTTTCTATTCATGTTTATGTTTAATTCAAGAATTGGCTATTGGCTAGGTGTGGTGGCTCATACCTGTAATCCCAACACGTTGTCAGGGCTGAGGTGGGAGGATGGCTTGAGCCCAGGAGTACCAGACCAACCCAGGCAACACAGTGAGAACTTTCTCTACAAAAAAATGAAAAAACAATTAACTGGGCATAGTGGCGCATGCCTGCAGTCCCAGCTACTTAGGAGGCTGAGGCGGGAGGATGGCTTGAGCTTGGGAGGTTGATGCTGCAGTGAGCTGTGATGGTACTTGAGCCTGGGAAACAAAGTAAGACCCTGTTTCAAAAAAAAAAAAAAAAAAGATTATTATTTTTTGAACATTTCTCAAAGTCAGAAGGTTTAGCATTGCCAACCTGGGCCTATACCCCATGGAAATAACACCCAATTTGAAATATTAAGGAAGTTTACAAATTGTACAATGTTTCTTTATTTGAGGAATAATCTTCCTCAGGGGAAATTTGTATAATTTTTCTCAGAGGAAATTTGTTACCACGATCTGGCAGTAATAGTACTGCAATAGCAATTTCATACACTAGACATCATTAACTATCTTATGAAACTATTCTTGCAATATGTGAATAAGTTCAAATAAGTTCTTACCACCTTAATTCCAGCAGGGGGAGGAGTCATATGGAATGGTCGGTAGTATTGTTGAAGATGAGTATTATACAAACGAAATTTAACTTCTTTTGCTTTGAACATGCAGTATACCCTGAGCCTGACCACTATATTAATATCCCATGTGCACCATTTTCCTATTTATATTGTGGGAGGAGAGGTATTTCTGAAATGATCTACTCATCAGGAACTTCCTAGGAAGGTTAAAATTACCAAAGTGTAATGACAATTTACTGCATATTGGACTAACAGTGTGTCTTCTACCCCACCTATATCCCTGTAGTTTTGCCAGTAAGAAGAAATAAAAGAGCTCTGGTCTATTTAAGAAACTCTTGATTTACCCAACAGAGGACGTGCTGGAGGGATGAAAGCATCTGTGTCGTTACTGTCATCATCATTGTCATGAAAAAGCTTCTATTCAGTTGTTGGAGGCCATGCTGAATGTTATTGACCAAAAGCACTGTCTGGTTGGGTCATGGCATTAGACATTGGTGTCAGTGGAGGCAGGATCTTGATTTAGAGCTCTGTGGCCCTTCTCATTTCCCCCTTCTCAAGTCAGCCACCTCACACACACATGCCCTTGCCACCCAGATGGACATTGGTGTCAGTGGAGGCAGGATCTTGATTTAGAGCTCTGTGGCCCTTCTCATTTCCCCCTTCTCAAGTCAGCCACCTCACACACACATGCCCTTGCCACCCAGATGGTATGATCTGTGCAAAAGCTCATCATCCCTGGAAAAAGTAGCCTAGTATATGTTCTAGGAGCCACGGGTCTGTATATATGGAGACAGCAGTTTGTTTCATAGGGAGTATATGGCTATAGTTCCTGTATGTTATCATATAAAAACACGTATGAATGTGAAAATGTTGGCGACATAGACAGAACTATACCTCACTCTGTTATTATTTCGTAGCAATTATTACTTTTTATAATTCTTTATATAATGATTTATTGTTTACACAATTGAAACATTGTAAAGTAGATAAAAATGATTCATGATGTCACCATTTAAAGATATATCTGCTAACATTATAATACCTTCAAGTCATTCCAATTTGCCTTTTGCTGGATGACTGTATAGAAAGTATCTGAAGTAGTGATTCTGATTTTTTGAGATAACATTGCATCTCATTTTTTCCATAAAAGTTAGTTTTCAAAAATTAATTTTTAACATTTGAATTTTTTAAGTCATTTGGATGATCAAAATAGATTTTATACTGTGAGGCTGGGGCAAAGTACAAAATAAAGGCCCACATATCATGCTTAAGTATTTAAAGGTATAAATTGAATTAACAAAGGGTTAAATAAAATGTGTTCTATTTCCCTACCTTGACAAATATGTCATTGCAATGACAAAATTTTTAAAAAGTGTAGTTATGATTTTTATGAGTGAATATCAGAAAAATGTCAAATGATTGAATTTATTTTGCACTATTATTATATGCAGAAAAATGGGCCAGTTTTGTAATTAAATGTTGATTTAATAAGGAATCTAAAGTTCCTGGGATTTCCTCTTAACAGTTCAGTACTCAGACTGGATGAGATTCTTTTCTTGTTCATTTTTAGTGCTTTGCTCAGTAATTCAGTCTTCATTAAATAATTTTTCATGTCCTATTTATGAATTTTATATGATTTGTGCCCTACAGAGCCTGCTCACTTTTAGTTTTAATATTAAAATTTTCAAGCAAATTGCTTTTTTGAAGATTTTTAACTTTGTAAACTTTCTCTTTTCTGAATTCTACTTTCATAATATCTATTTCTAAAACATTCCTCACTTACTGTGTGAAGGATTAAAAAGTAGTGAAATTTTATTCAAAGTACACCAAATATAAATATATATTCACCAAAAATATAAATAAAAGTAAATTTGAAATTTAAAACAATGAAAAAATTTTTCCCCTTCAAAAATGTTAAAGAATTATATGGTAAAATTATAAGGCAAAATACTGATTTCAACTAATGATATCAAAATTTTAAGTAAAGTTATTTTTATAAAGATGCAATTTTTTTGGTATAAGTTTATTAAATTTTTTTTTAGAGTTGGGATCTTGCTCTGTTGCCCAGGCTAGAGTGCAGTGGCATGATCATGGCATACTTCTGGGCTCAGGTGATCCTTCTACCTTAGCTTCCCAAATAGCTGGGACCACAGGTGCAAGCTACCACGCCTGGGTATTTTTTGTAGAGACAGGGTCACACTATGTTGTCCAAGCTGGTTGCAAACTATTTTTTTAGTTGGCCAATAATAATTATATATAGTCATGGGATATAAAGTAGTGTCTCAACATATACAGTATGTAGTGATCAGATCAGGGTAATTGGCATATCCATCTTCTCAAACATTTATCATTTTTCTGTTGGAAACGTTCAGTGTCTTCATTCTAGTTACTTGAAACCATGTAATTTATTATTATTATTATTATTGAGATGAAGTTTTCTTTTTTTGCCCAGGCTGGAGTGCAGTGGCGGTGTTGGCTCACTGCAACCTCCGCCTCCTGGGTTCGAGTAGTTCTCCTGCCTCAGCCTCCCAAGTAGCTGGGATCATAGGTGACTGCAACCCTGCCTGACTAATTTTTGTAATTTTAGTAGAGACAGGGTTTCACCATGTTGCCAGGCTGGCTTGAACTCCTGACCTCAGGTGATTCATCCGCCTTAGCCTCCCAAAGTGCTAGGATTACAGGCATGAGCCACTGTGCCCAGCCAAAACCATGTAACTTATTATTATTATTATTACTTTTGAGACAGCCCACTCTGTCATCCGGGCAGGAGTGCAGTGCTGCAGTCTCGGCTTGATGTAACCTCTGCCTCCTGGGTTCAAGCGATTCTCCTGCCTCTGCCTTCCAAGTAGCTGGTATTACAGACGTCCACCTCCACGTGCAGCTAACTTCTGTATTTTTAGTAGAGATGAGGTTTCACCATGTTGGCCAGGCTGGTCTCCAACTCCTGATCTTGTGATCCACCCGCCTCAGCCTCCCAAAGAGCTGGGATTACAGGCATGAGCCACCACACCTGGCCTATATTATTATTAACTATAACCATCTTACAGTTATTAGAACACTAGAAGTTTAACAGGTAGAAAATTTAGCTTCATTTTTATGAAAATGATTTTTAAAATAATTCCAATAATACCATTGTCTATTTATCAGTGTAAAAAGTCAGGATTATGCTTCATGCATGCTTTGTCTAGATCTTTATATATACAAATATAGAATAATATAAATTGTTAATATTGTAAAATGTCCCTCAGATGCCACTGAAACTTGTGAATAATGTGAGCATCTCTAGAATAGGGGTTGGCAACCTATGGCCAATGACCACATCCGTTCTGCCACCTGTGTTTGTGAAGAAAATCTCACTGGAACACAACCACCATCACTCATTCATGCGTTGTCTCTGTCTTCACGCTGCAACAGCAGTTTAATTACAACAGGGACTGTGTGGCCTGCAAAGCCTGAAATATTTGTTCTATGGTGGTTTGTAAAAAAAAATTTCCTCCTTCTGCTCTGGAACCATGGATTAGAACAGGAAGAAAAGTGAGAAAATGAAGGCTTGACGTTACTGTGAAATAATACCTTTTATGCAAGAAATGCTTACATTTGTGCTCTCTGAGAAGAAGGACTTGAAAACATTTTCCCCACCCTCAGATGCCATATTCCCTTCCACCCCCTCCATAGTGGGGTGCAGACTGCACAGTGTTCCTTTTATATCAGGGCCAGGGGGCAAGAGCTGTAGAAATGTGTTTCCCCAGGGCCTGCACATTGTCAGACTGCAGGAGACAAGGCGCTCAGGGTTAGGGCCACTGTGCTCATACTGAGGGCAGGATCCAGGTGACAGAGACACCCACGCATCATTTTATCCTGTGGATTTGTGATTTGCAAGAGTGACTAATGCATATGGGTGTAAAAGCAGTACTCCATATTTATTTATCAAAACACCTGTGTTTTAATCTAAATGTTACTCAGAAATCAGTATTGTATACTCTTTGTCCCTGGAACACACACGGAAAAGTAGTGCCAGAAAGTAGAGCTTGGTATTGGATTTGGGATGTTTCCAAATACTATGGGAAAACTTCATCATTTCAGTCACTTCAAAAAATTTTTTAAAATATCTTGATTTAGAATATTTTAAAAGATAATCATAGTATCCCGACTCATTACTAGTAGTGTTGTTCCCTTGATATTGGTGACTTGAAGCCAGATATATGGGTGGGGGGCCCTGAAACACAGCAAAATGAGCTGTTTCATAAGGAAAACAAATGGCATGATTTTTATATGGAACTCCATGGTCTGGTGAACCAAGTACCTAGGATATGTCTGAAGGAGTCCTCAGGCTCTCATTTTGAGAAATAATCTGAGTACATGTTCTCTCAAGCTGAAAAAGAAATTGTAATGAAGAATTCAAGTTAATACGTGAGAAAAATATTAGCCCCATTAAGACTTTAACAATAAGAGCTATATAAAAATGGAATGGGCCACAATGAACAAATACGGAAATAGCAATTTCATTTATGGCATTTATTTGCATTATATAATGGGGTACAAACATTCCATTCATTGCTATTACCACCAATAATAGCACCACCTTACGTTTTAATAATGCTTTCTATTTTATACAGGCTTCCCACACACTTGAGCTCATTTACTTCTCATATAAACTTGTGAGAAAGTGTAGACAAAGAAACTGAGTTTGTTGGCCTCATATATGTCTTCTTTCGAAAAAATGCTCATCGTCACTGGTCATTAGAGAAATGCAAATCAAAACCACACTGAGATACCATCTCACGCTAGTTAGAATGGTGATCATTAAAAAATCTCGAGACAACAGATGCTGGAGAGGATGTGGAGGAATAGGAACACTTTCACACTGTTGGTGGGAGTGTAAATTAGTTCAACCATTATGGAAGACGGTGTGTCGATTCCTCAAGGACCTAGAAATAGAAATTCCATTTGACCCAGCAATCCCATTACTGGGTATATACCCAAAGGATTATAAATTATTCTGTTATAAAGACACATGCACATGTATGTTCATTGAGGCACTGTTTACAATAGCAAAGACCTGGAACCAACCCAGATGCCCATCGATGATAGACTGGACAGGGAAAATGTGGCACATATACACCATGGAATACTATGCAGCCATAAAAAATGATGAGTTCGTGTCCTTTGTAGGGACGTGGATTAATCTGGAAACCATCATTCTCAGCAAACTGACACAAGAACAGAAAACCAAACACTGCATGTTTTCATTCATAGTTGGGTGTTGAAGAATGAGGACACATGGACACAGGGAGGGGAGCATCACACACTGAGGTCTGTTTGAGGGGAATAGGTCATAGTTGGGTGTTGAGGAATGAGGACACATGGACACAGGGAGGGGAGCATCACACACTGAGGTCTGTTTGAGGGGAATAGGGGAGGGACAGCAAGGGTAGGGAGTTGGAGAGGGATAACATGGGGAGAAATGCCAGATGTAGGTGAGGGGGGGATGGAGACAACAAACCACATTGCCATGTATGTACCTATGCAACAATCCTGCATGATCTGCACATGTACCCCAGAACCTAAAGTGCAATAAAATATATATATATGTGTGTATTTGAAATATATATATGTATTTGAAATACACATATATATATTTCAAATACATATATATATATGTTTTTATTGCATACATATATATATATATATATATATATGAAAAACTGAGTTTCAAAATGGCCACGACACTTACCCATGGTTAGAAAGCTTCCATGTGGCCAAAATGGGACACAAATTGTGAGATGTTCATATCCCATTTATCATGCTCTTTTTGCCATCCCAAAACTTGCCTTGTAAATAAAGTAATGGATGAAATTCATGTGCTTCATGCAAACAGCCATGCTGGACAATTCGTGGTAACACTGATTTCAAGCGCCAATAGCCAAGGGTGAAAACAAGCATATGATTTATGGCTTTAGTATTAATGAGAACTTTCAAATTTTACAAGATGTAGATGGCATTGAGTCTGGGAGTGTTAAAACTCTACACACAGAGCAACTATTGAGGAGAAAGAAATATGTGCCTAGATGAAAGCAATTTTGAATACTTCTCAGCATCTTCAATCTGCACAAATAAAGCTGCATTTGGAAGGTGAGGAAGGTGGTAGGGTCCATACCCTGGATGGGGGAAGATGCAGCCCTTGAGATCCCAGCAGTTACAGGTACAATAATGAATGGCTCCTCTGATCAGTGACCCTCCAGTGCTTCCAGGACACTTGACTGCCGAAAATAGTCAGCGTTATTAATCTATGAAATAATTGGTCCCCACAATGTCCTTCTGCACTGTGTTAGCAGGTGGCCCTGTGAGGAGTCAGCTAAAATCATGCCTGCTCAGCACTGGGCAGCGTTTTCAACCATCAAAGCTTCAGAATAAACAGTATGCATGTGGGCCTAGGACCTTTTACTGTTCAGAAACCCAAAACAGTCATAGTTTCTCAAAGGGTCAAACTGTAAATAAGACTGAAAGCACAGGCACTTAGGTTAGTTTTACTCTCTGGCCCAAGGTGCAGTAAAACCTAAAGACTAACATCGCAGCCCCAAGTTCTGAGAGCTGCAGGGTGTGAGAGAATGACTTTCCTGTTCTTCAAAGCTGAGTTCCTGTCTTCTGGGAGAAAGTGTAGCTTGAAAAGGTAATTCTTTAAAAGTTACTTAAAATTTTTGTTTTGTGAATTATTTAAATGTAAGAACAGAAAATAATTCACCTTTATGTACATCCACATTTAAGAGATGCTGATTTTTTTTTGCATTTGCTACACTTATTAAGAGAAATATTTCAGAACAGATAGTTAAGCCCGTATCTTAATCCTTTCCCTATGCCCCTTCCCCAAAGAAAACTGCTGTTCCAAGCAGATGTGAACATTTCCTTGCATGATTTTATCCTTTTATTGTATATGTATATATCAAAATATATATAGTTCTATTTTGTATGTTTAAAGTACACATACACTTTGAATGTAGCTTGTTTTTTAAGAATTCCAAGCATTTTTTTTTAGATTAAAATAGATTTTATTTATTAACTGCTTTAAATGTATTAACCTGCTCTATGATATGAATAGGAATTGGCTGTAAAATTTAATTTTTCCTATCGGTGGACAGTGAAATTATTTAAAAATTTTCACTCTTAGCAAGAGTAATGCAGCAACACTTCTGATAGGTAACTCTGTGGACACATGTTAGGTATCCTCTAGACTAGCGTTTTGAAAACTCTCGTTATTGCAAATTATAAGGGTAAGTTTTGTTCAGTTAAACTTTTTTCCATTAGATGTGTGTATATGCAAGTGCACTGGGTTGTGATGTAAAATATATTTCATACTGAGAGTCATAGTGAAAAGCTAGAAGCTGCCCCACTAGGGCACGTGCATAAGACCTACTGCTGGATCATAGGATATATGCATCTTCAGCTTTACTGAATGTTGCCAAATTACTTTTTTTTTTTTTTTGAGATGGAGTCTTCCACTGTCACCCAGGCTGGAGTGCACTGGTGTGATGTCGGCTCACTGCAACCTCTGCCTCCCAGGTTCATGCGATTCTCCTGCCTCAGCCTCCTGAGTAGCTGGGATTACAAGCACCCTGCACCACACCCAGATAATTTTTTGGATTTTTAGTAGAGACAGGGTTTCACTGTGTTGGCCAGGCTGGTCTCGAATGCCTGACCTCGTGATCCACCTGCTTCGGCCTCCCAAAGTGCTGGGATTACAGGCATGAGCCATTGCACCCGGCCGTCAAGTTGCTTTTGAAAGTGACTGCATCTTATTTGCAGGGCTCCTTCCTATTTCACCACATTTTAGCACTAGGTTTTTGTGACAAAGGTTTCTAATTGTAAATTTACTTTGCTTTTCCCTATTGCTGGTGAGGCTGAGAACAAGTCAGTTCTAAGTGTTGGAAATCCATTTATTTGAAGGTTTACATTTTTTAATTTTAGCGCAGTATTGGATAGTCACAAGAAAAATAAAGCATGTGGAAAGGAGAGGCTGTGATCTTTCTAGGTTGATAGGAAGAAAGCAGGCGAGAAATAGCTAATATTTTGATATCTGATGTTACAGACCTCAGCCTTAGCCAAAGACTAAAATTGATGGTGATCTCTGCTGTCGGGTATGTGGTGTGTTGCACTTAGGGAAGAGGGTGAAAACGGAGGTGCCTTCAGCAGCCTGTGTTTTTATGTAAGTGAGTAAAGCGTGCTGGGTGTAACATGTTTGCACATTTAATGCGTGGAACAGTTCTTGACTCCTTCAGAAATGTATACTCTCTCTCTCTCCCAGTTTATTGTTCTACTGCCCTCTTAGTCTGCCTTTTATTTTCTGTCTCTGATGCTTGTGCAGATACGGAGTGCTAACTGGATGGTGAGTGGTTTCTTAATGGTAAGTTTCCATGTTGGGCTCTGCAGGGGCAGCTGCAGCTCTCCTTTAGGGGAGTTTTGTTTTGCGGGAATTAGAATCCAATGTTGCTAGATATTTTTATGCTTTTTCCAAGAGAAAGTGGAAATATTTTTAAAAATTAATTTAATCTTGTGAAGTCTCTTGATTTGGTTTTTAAAATACTGAGCCACTTTTTAAAAAACACAGTTTGGGCCAAACAAACTGTATCTGAATTTAGACTGTGAGCCACTGATTTGAAATTTCCATGTTAAGGGAACAGAACTATGAAAATGGCTAAGGTTTTAGAAATCATGAACACCAGTGTTGATTCCTTGTGACCTAATTTGTCATTTTGCTTTTTTCCTCCTAGGTGTGTAAATGAGTGTTGAAGGAGCTGTGAAATTCTGAATAATATTCATTTGTCTTTGCTCCTCAGCACCTAACACAGGGCTTATTATATAACTGGTTCATAATAAATGTTTGTCCAATCAGTGAATAAATGAACGATGAAAACTTACAGCTTCCTTTAGAATTGAAAATCTTAGAGTTAAATAATTGCTGTTTACCAGTTTTGTATTATTTTCTCGGGGCTAATAGAGGAAATTTCTGCTGTGCAAAGCTCTTCCACATGTCAAACCCTGACAATTTTACTGTTCTCCAAAATGCCACATAGCTAATTCATGATTTATAAAGAAAGCTCAGCACATTAAAAGATTAGATAGTCGGTAGAATGAATAATAAATGGCAAAGCTATGTATATGAAGAATATATGCATAGCTCTTGGAAGTCATATAATGAGGGTTGGTCCATCTGGAGCCTTTGCTTCCCTAGGGGAAATGTGTGGACCCAGTGATAATCCTTCAGTTATAAAAGAAGAAAACGAAGTTCCATATGGGCATTTGATCAAGCCCAGGAAATTGCAGTGCTGAAGAAATTCTAGAACAATTAGCACTCTTCCGCACTTAACCCAGTAGGCAGTCCGATCAGATCCATGGCAGCAGGATGTTATTGGAAATGTTAGTGTGGAGTGGGTAGGAATTGGATCATGATCCTTTCCATCCCTAGCCATCAAAGTCTGATTTTAAGTATCTTGATTCTAAAAATGACTTCAGAGCCGTCCTTTGTTCTCCCAGCTTCCCGGCTTGCTTCCACCTGGCCTGGGCCACAGAAGCATGGCCTGGTCAGTGGGGTCTTTGCCTTGCCCTGAAGTCCTGTTAGAGTTCCCCGGGTCCCCACTCTGACACTCCACAATGGCTTCTTCAGGCAGTTTCTCCCTGGGGGTCTCCAGTCTCCCCTGCGGCAGCATCGCCCTCCTGCAGCCCCTCCCTGCCTTCAGCACTGTAGGAAAACCCCTCAGAAGACCACCTCGACAGTGTGGTCAATCAACCTAATGTCTTTTCTCAATACTTACTCTCCTTCTGGACATTATGGTAACATCTGTTGAGTGCATTCCGTTTGCCAGACACTGTTGCAAATATTTGATGCATTTTATCTTATTTAATCTGTGCCACAAACCACAAGGACAATATCATTAACTCTAATTTTTGTGATGAGGAACTTGAGGCACAGTAACATGTTGATTATCTTTGCCTTTTTGAAACTCTGCTTCTTTTTTACTTTCCATACCAGTTGATTTCAGTGAACATTTATGACCTCTACTATAGTTCTGTTATAAAGACGAGCAGGGCAAGATTCCTTTCCTCCTGGAGCTTACAGTGGAGGACATGAGAAATTCCACTGTGACAAGCAAGGGAAGACCGAGGTGGGCACAGTCAGCAATGGAAGCTCATTGTCCATTCTGAGGGGTAGGCACCACTTCCTGGGAGAAGTGGTGGCAGAGCTGTCTTGAAAGCGAAAATAGAAAAAATCGGCAGGTGCAGTAGTGTACATTTGTAGTCCCAGCTACTTGGCAAGCTGAGGTGGGAGGATTGAGTGAGCTTGGGAGGTCGAGGCAGCAGTGAACTGTGATTGCACCAGTGCACTCCATCCAGCTTAGGTGACAGAATGAGACCCTGTCTCAAAAAAAAAAAAAAAATTAGATGAAAGAAGATGGGAGGGTGTTCCAGGAAGAAGGCCCAGCATGAGCTGAAGCAGCCTAATGTACAAGAACTGCAAACAGTTTGATATTACTAAATTAATGTGACGGCAATGGGTGGAACATCGTAGGAGGCATGTATAATGTGCTAATGAGCCTGGCTTTCATCAAGTAAGTAGTAGTAGCTGTTTTATTTTAAGCTTGGGACAGGTGTGGACTGGAATATAATTCAGTAGATTGCAATGCATTTGGGAGGATGAATGGGAGGGAAGATAAGAATCAAGGGGGATCAATTATGTGGCTGTTGTGATAGTCCAGGGAGGGGTCATGAGCTCCAGAATAAAGCCAGTTGGAAGCACAGTAGGAGCAGACAAGAGAGAGTGGATATGAGAAACATTTAGAAGTTAAAATAAGCAGGATGTTTTTTGTAACAGATATTGGCAATACCTAAATGGGCTATTGGTGAGGGAATGACTAATCTATATTATATATATACTAGGGTGCAGGATCAGCTGTTAAGCATAAGGCAACTTTATGTAAATGGCATGGATGAATTTGAAACATTGGAAGTGAGTGGGAGGAGTAAGATGCAAAATAATCTGTGTTCTATGCTAATCATGATTGTACAAAACCAATATGCATAGACTAACTCTGGAAGGATGTGTGAGTTATCTTTGCAGAGGACAATTAGGTGGTTGGGGAAGGGATAGAGACGAGGGGCTTAGGTTTTGTGATGTACCCTTCCTTACTTTGTGCCTGATGCCTTGGGAATATATGACCTATGTTTATCAAATCTCTGTCTGTGAACTGGATGTGGGGACTGAGAGAGAAGCATCAGTTGTACATACCCTAGGTTCACAAATGCAGGTGAGGGGGGGTAGGTTTATCTGGTGGGATTGTTGGGGGGAAAGGGGATGATGAGTCAGTTGTAGATATCTTTTTCACAGTGGATTTAAGTAAGTGTGATTGATAAATCGCATCCTGGTGTCTCTTTTTCATTTAAAATTATTAAAAGCATTATTTTGTGGTATTTCAACCCAATTGGCCTTTATTTAGACCAAGAGAAAGAGAGTAGGAATTTTAGCTTAGGAGAAGGCAAAGAAAATCTTCTCAATGACCAGAACTCAGCAGTTATAATCAGCTGCTTCAAATGACTTTGAGAAGTAAACTGGGAAACTTACTATCTTTTATACTTTTTATGTGAGAATGTTTTCTCAATTCCCAACAACTTACTCCTAAACTTTTTGTAATATAATCTATGAGGTAATTGGTTTTTTTAATGTGCTTCTTATTAAGCAATTATCCGACAGAATAGTTTTGTAACACACATTTATAGGCTGTTAGTAGCTTCACTTGTACATCAATCATCATAATGTTACTTTGCTATATTATCAGGTGGAGATGAAAGCCTTTATTATAATAAAAATAATTAAGAAATTTCTCTTCACTCAAGTGAAGACAGAAAAAAATATTATTAAAAAGCCAACACTCTAATAATTCGGTTTTGAGCTGGTGGAATCCAGGATTTATCCATTTATTTTTAATGGGAAATTCAAGTCTTACTCACTTAGAGTCATCATCTTTGCCTGTTTAATGTTTTCAGTTTTAAAATGCTAATTTACAAACCTAAGTTCTCTCGGCATCACACTTTTTGCCAGCTGTAATACATTTACTGTCTTTTTTCCAGACTGTAACAGCACCCTGTAAGAGATTTGTAGCTATGCAATGGTCACAAAGATAGAAAAATAACTTCTAAATTATAGTATTGCACAAAGTAGATGACATTGCTCTTTGAGAGATAGAACCTATCTGCCAAATTAAAGAACTGTATTTTTTTCTGCTACGTTTACCTTGCCACATGTGTTCTTTCTTTAGCCACTTTTATTGCACTTGACATTCATTAGAATATATTAAGAACATAGAAAGTTAAGTGAAAAAGACAAATGTCTCAGCTACCCAGTGGTGAAAAATTTCCACCTAGTTTTAAGATCTTCTTACATCAAAAGGATTTTTCTAGTTCTACAAAACAATTCAGTGCAATAGACCAAGCCCTGACCCCTCACTTTGTAGAGACAGTTTTGATGAGCAAATAGAATAGAATATCCAGAGAAGCAGTCAGGAATGCAAACGTTAACTATTGGATTAAGCAACATAAAATAAAGGGTATAAACAACATCATTTGCAGGAATAATGAGGAGGATGATATTATTTATACATTGATTTCCATTTTAAGATGTAGAAATAATATACCTTATGTAAATTCTTACAGTGTTCGTATCTGCTTAGCAGGCCATCTTTTTCATATTTGAACTCAAACAAGATAGTGATCTCTAATTCATTGGAAATTACTGTGATGTGATGGTCATGATTATAGTTTGTTTTAAAATGCAGATTTAAAGTTATTGCGGGTATGTATGTCCTATAGAGTGTAATTCCTCATGGTAACAACCTTTTGTTCTAAGATAGCAGTACATCTCTGGGTCCCAGTGACCTAACAGGCTGCATTCATGGCTCTGGCCTTCTGTCAATGGGTCAGTGGACTCTATACCATCTACCTAGGTCTTGCCAGTGGTGCTATCGAAGGCTGTTATGCTCTGACAGCCGAGATTGGTGGAGGACAACCAGCCAGAGAGGCTATTTCCTGGTGTCAACCATCCTATTTCATTCAATATGCCCTTCCCCAAACGACTGCCTGTGCATAGGACTGTGGAAAGCAGCCCCCTGAATCATTCAGAAGAGAGGCAAGTCCCCTTCTACACTCCCCAGAGGCATCTGTAACCTCTGCACTCAGACACTGCAAAGAGATCCAGTGAGCATTTTAGGATAACTACCAGATTCCAAGTGGTTCCCTTCAGGAGTTGAAGTTTGGATGGAAGCTTAATTGAGAGAGACTCATTTGAAGCAGATAGCGTGAACAGCCACAGATGGGGACTTAAACAAAATCCTTTGTTAGGTACTCTGCATTGAGAGGTCTGACTTTCATGGCCAAGTTATTAATGATTTCTATTTATGCTTGTAAATTCTACCAGCATGCTGCCTAATTAGAGCCACTCTTTTTTCAAAAATCATTGTTATAAATAAGAATGATCATTGAAAATTAAGTGCCTTTTCATCCTAAAAACCATTTTTAGACCCTTTCCATTTTAAAGAATAAAATTATGAAAATTAAAGAATATGCTAGATTTCTTTAAGGTATAGAAATCCAGTGTATACATTTTCTTCCTTTTTTCATTCAAAAACAATGCTTTGTTTTTTTTTTCTAAAAAGATTTCGTTCTGTTATCTCGAGGAAAAGATTTAGAAATAACAAGTTTGAAATTAATAGAAGAGTTTAATGGTAAAACATGCAGTCACCATTAGTTTAGGTTCTTGTTACTATCTCGGAGTCAGTTCAATGAGATCTGAAGTGGTTCCCAGGATCAAAATAGAAGGGGAATCTGGGAGAGTAAGAGGCTCTGATAAAACTCTGAATTTAGTGCCTCAGAAGATGCCCAGTTTCCCAAAATACACTGCAGCATATCTTAATGTTAACATTAAATGTTAAATGCTAACATTTAGTTTACACATTGAAATGATATTATGATAATGTTTTAAAATTCGGAGCAACCTTTTTTGGGGGTAGAGGGACTTTACAATGATTCGACTTATCAAGAACCAGTGTTCCCTTAAAGGAAGTGAACATAGCACCCAGAAGAGAATTAGGGAAGTACTCTTGCTTTTGGGATGACATGTTTAAATTTAAAGCAAATCATCAGAAAGAACTTTCTCATGCTTTGGCCAACTACATTGTGTATTTTGAAAAGGAAGAATTAGATGATGAATTCTGAAAAGGAAGTCACTTTGCTGATATTTGAGGCTTTTGAATATATGCATTGTTTAAAAGGTAAATGTGTTGATTTTGTGAATATTGAAAATAAATTGATTACAATAGTCTATGCCATTAAACTTGGCAGTTCTTTCCCCAAGAACATTTCCCCCTAGTTTTTCTTTTTAATTAATTGTTTTTGAATAGATAATACATTTGTTTTTGTTGAAAAAGTTAAGAGAGACATTGGAAGGTATGCCCTAAGAAGTTTTACTTCCATCTCCATTTTGATTTGCCCCATCCCACCCTTCTGCCTCATAGGCTGACATGCTAGTTTCTCTGTATTTTCTCAGGCTTTTTGGAGGTGGTTCTTTATGCAAATATGTATTGTGCTTCTCCCTATTCCCCTTTTTTACACAAAAATAGCGTACTATATATGTTGTTTTTCTTTGTTTTCCTCACTTAAGGGTACATCCTAGAGCTGTTTCCATTATCAGAAAATAGGGAGCTCCTTCTTTTAGCTCATGGTGATGGCTACTTGGATTGTTTCCAGTGTTTTTCTGGTACAAACACTGCTGTGGTATTGTTTAACCATATGTAGGAATATCTGTAGGATAAAATCTCAGAAATGAGATTGTTGGATCAAATAATAAATATATTTGTAATTTTGATAGATGTTATCAGAGTATTCCTGAGTATTTTTTTGTTGTTGTTGTTTGTTTTTTAGAATTTTGCTTTCTCACCAGGAGTGTTTGAAGGGAACTATTTTCCTGTGGCAAGCACAGCCATGTAATTTATCATCTGAACTGGGACATGTCTAAGAGTGAAAAGTGGCTCTATTAATAACCACACTAGGGCAACAGGCACAAGCGGAGACTTTGCCAGGTAATCTGGGACATGTCTTGAATTACTGTTAGCTTTGCTGACAGAATATGCTGTAAGACTTTCCAATTTTTCTCAGGAGACCTTGAATGGAATTAAAATTCAAAATTAATCCTTTGATGAGGCCAACCTATAAAAGTGAAGCCACTGATGATGGTTGCACAACATTATGAATGTATGTAGTGCCATTGAACTGTACACTTAAATGTGATTGAAATGGTAAATTTCATTATGTGTATTTTAACACAGTATAAGGCATAAAAGTTAAAGAAACATACTACTAATACATGAACCCACATGGATTAATCTCAACCAAATTAGATAAAATGAAAAAAGACAATCTCAAATGCTGCATATTGTATGATTCTATTCATAAAGATATTCTGGAAAAGGTAAAACTATAGAAACAACAAATGCATAGGTAGTTTCCAGGGGCTAAGGGCATATGGAGGGTTGACTACAAAGGAGCTGGAGGAAATTTTGGGAGGTGATGGGACTGTTCTATATCTTGATTATGGTGGTGGTTACAGGATTTTATGTGTTTTTCAGAACTCATAGAACTATACACTAAAGGAATACATTTCACTGTATGTAAATTATACCTTAATAAAAGAGAAATGAACAAAGAGATGGGAAAAAGCAGAGTTTTCAGTATTGTTTCCCTTGAGTTCTGGGAAAGGTGTCATGCCTGGTCTGGATTCTCTTCTGGGCAAGGGCAGCATGACCTGAGTGGCACTTGCCAATGGGCCTCCTGCCTGGTGACCCCTCCATTACTTGCACTTCTCTAGCTGTCATTGGTGGCCCTGCTGCTTTAGGAAACTGTGGCACTGTTAGGCTTTGTCTGGCCTGTTTTAGGGATCTTGCAGATGCCAAGGTCAGGGGTTCAGGATGAGTATGGCCCACCATTGCATCACTCCAAGGCTCAAGTGGGTATGAGCGGATCTGGTTCTGTTTTACCTAAAGGGAATGGGGAAGTCAGAGAATTGCTTCCCAATGCCCCAGCCTTTCTTGCATGCCCTAGGGATTCTCCCTTGTTTCTTTGTGGTATAGGGAAAGGATTCTTACATGGTGAATCAATCTTGGCTGTGACAGAGGATGCCAGTTAATGTCCAATGTAAATGTCTGCTGTATCTGGACCAAGTAAAAAGAATGTTTAGTTGGGCAAGAGCAGAAGATTCCATAGGTAAATAGGGTGCAGGGTCAGGTCAGCAGTGAAGACAGATGGAAAAAGGCACATTCTCTGGGTCCAGGATGGGAGGTGGATGCAAAAGTCAGCAGAGGTCAAGAGTCAAAATCAGAAGAATGCTCCACATCACTAGTCATTAGGAAAATGCAAATCAAAGCACAGTGAGCTAGTACTTCACACCCATGAGGATGGTTATTATTTACAAAAATAAAAAACTAGAAAATAGCAAGTGTTGGTGAGGATGTAAAGAAATTGAAACAGTTGTGCACCATTGGTAGTAATGTAAAATGCTGCTGCTGCTGTGGAAAACAGTATGGCAGTTCCTCAAAAAGTTAAACATATAATTACCATCTGATCCTGCAATCTCACTTCTGGGTTTATATCCAAAAGAACTGAAAGCAGGGACCGAAACAGATATGTCTAGATCTCTGTTCACAGCAGCCTTAATCACAATAGCCAAGAGATAGAGGCAGCCTAACTGCCCACTGACAGTTGGATGAATGGATAAACAAAATGGGGTCTATACGTACAATGGAATATTATTCAACTTTGGGTAGGAAATTCTGACACATGCTACAATATGGATGAACCTTGAGCATATTCTGTTAAAGGAAATAAGCCAGTCATAAAAAGACAAGTACTATGTGATTCCATTCATATGAGGCACCTAGGGTGGCGAAATTCATAGACAAAAAATAGAAGGGTGGATGCCAGGGGCTGGGGAGAACAACATGGGGGAATTGTTTAATAAGTTTAGAGTTTTAGTTTTGCAAGATGAAAAAAGTTCTGGAGATGGATGGTGGTGATGGTTGCCCAACAGTGGACTTACTGCCACTAAACTAGTGAATACATTTAAAAATGGTTAAAATGGCAAGTTTTATGTTATGGATATCTTACCATAAAACATAATCTTAAGAAAAATTCAAGGGGAGTGAGCTAAAGCCCGCAAATTTTTACCTGCAAAGCCAGGGCAGGGTGGCTGTCAGCACCTTCATGCAGTGGGTGATTGCTCACACAGATGTCCCTGCTAGGTCCACCTCTCCATTGCTCCAGAGACACCTGAGTTCTCTTACATACCATCGCTTGGGTGACCATCAAGCTAATCTGCCTGCTACATGCATTGTCATTGACATACAGTGGCCATCTTCTGTAACTTCTGTCCGGGACAGTGGCCAGAAGCCACATGCGGCTGTTGTGCACTTCCAGTGTGACTCATCCAAATTGAGATGTGCCATAAATGTAAGATTCACACTGGATTCTGAAGCCTTAATCTGAAAAAGAAATGTAAAATACCTCATTAATAGTTTTATATTGACAGTATGTTGAAATAACATTTATTGGGGTCAATGAAACATATTGTTAAAATTAATCTCACTTGTTTGACTTGACTTTTTTATTGTGGCTACTAGAAAATCTAAAATTTCATGTATGGCTTTCATTGTATTTCTCTTGACTAGCATTTTTCTGGAGCAACACCACCACCTGAGAATATGTTAGAAATGCAGATTCTTGGGTCCCACTCCAGGCCCTTGGAACCAGAAACTCTGGGGATGGAGCCAGCAATCTGGGTTTTAACATCTGCTCAAGTTTGAGAGCCAAGGCCCTAGAGCACTCTGTCTCAATCAGTTAAACAACTACTAAGACTAACAGGCTGCTTTATCACTGCTGCCAGGCACCTTGACCTTTAATCACAGCTTATGGCAGGAAGGACTGACTGCAGGTGCAAATTAGCACGGGCACTTGCAGTTGCGTGGGTGCTCTCTTGCTTTGCTCTGGATCCTCTCCTTGTCTATCCGCTCTCTGCTTATGTGACGTCTCACCCACTTTGTTTCTTTACCTGTTTCCAGCCCCGTGTTCAGTGGACTTGACAATAGATTCCACTCTCCTTTCTCCTTGCTCCCTGGGATAAAGGCTTGTTGCCCCCCTCTTGCCAGTTTCTACTACTTGATGCACTTGAATTAAAGACGATTGCTGAGTACTCATGTGAACTTTGCAGAATTCTGCGTGGTGTCTTCATTCTGCCCAGGCAGGAAAGGAGGGGAAGATGTGAAGAATGAAGGGAAGGGTGCTAAATTATCACTGGTTTTAGTAATCTCATGTAGTTGAGAATCTCTTGGGAAAAATGAGACTCTAAATTTGTTCCTCTCTCCCTCTACCCCTCCCTCCCTTTCTTCCTTAAAGGGGAAATTTTGGTTTCTTCCCAGTATCAGTGAAAGGGGTCTTTATGAGACTTCTGCATCTGGTTTTGTTGAAAGCAGATGTGTTGGAACAAATCATTTACCTTCTCAGTGCTTCTAACTCCTGGTTCTCAAGATAGAATTAGTGGCTTCCAGTGCTGTATCATAGCTTGCAGCCCCCTCTCTGTAATTGCATGAAGAAGGTCAGTGTGGACACCATAGAGCTGTTCAGAAGCCCCGTTCTGGCCCTGACATCTGACAGAACTGTGCATTTGGGCTCTTTTTGAACCCCTTTGACTTGATTTGTCACACGAGGATAAAGGAGGTCCTCGGTAGTTTTTATAAGACCCTCTGGGCCAAATATGTGCATGAATTTGCACTTCAGGTTTTTAGATTGTGCCTGGGTTGTATGTAACATGACATTCCTAAGGAAGGGTAGGGCAGAGCCCTGCATCAAATACGTTATTCCTGAAGTGAAACATGGGCATTGATGCTAAATGGGATTTCTCAAAAAGACTATAAATAGCTTCATACATTTGGGTTATGTTTTTCTGTCAAATGAATTATAAAAACAACCTCTCAACTTTTAGATCTTTTGGCATTCAGGATAGTGGATAAGGGATTGTGGACTTTGGTAGTGCCTCTGTTGTCTGAAATAACAGAAGAAACCCAGATTAGCAAATGTATGACTTTCATTTATTTTGGAATGGCTGAGGAATGCCCCAGATTAGGAGAAGATTCCAAAGAGCTGATTCATGTGTCAGCCTTTTGGAGTTGGTATTGTTGCCAGCAACCTGAGAGAACTATATTCTGGTGTCCAGAAATATATATGGACATTCTCAGATATTGGAGCTTAATGTTATGGTTTTGATTTTTAGACAGAAAAAGATTATTCCAATTCAGACACATCTTTGAATCTGGGTGTGTATGCATGCTACACAAAATTTTATTTCTTTGGAAGCAGAACACAAAGTAGTTGTGAAAATCCACCACACTGTCATAGGTTCATTGTGATAACTAAATGTGATAATGTGCTGAAAGCAGCACAGAGTGTGGTCTTTAAAAATTCAATAAATGATAATTTGGTATATTGTTATTATAACTGCAGATGTTAGTAAGTAGCATTGTCTATTCTCATTCCAGATAGAAATGGATTTTATCAAAATTTGTTCCTTATATTTTAAAATACTTTTAGCAATGGAAGAAATGATATATATATTTTTTTAAACAAAACAAAACTATATCTGTTTTTTCCCTGGCTTTAATTCAGTGCCCTTGTTTAAGTCACTTCAACTCTATGATGCTTAATTTGGTTAACTTGGCCAGGCCACGGTGCCCAGATACGTGGCGAGACATTATCCTGGGTGTTTCTGTTAGAGTATTTTTGGATGAGATTAACATTTAAATGGAAGGATTTTGGGTAAAGCAGATTGATCCTCCGTGACATAGGTGGGCCTCATCCAATCAGTTGAAGGTCTGGATAGCCCTCTCCTGAACAAGAGGGAATTCTGCCTGCAGACAGCCTTCGGGCTCCAACTGTAGCATGAGTTCTGGTTTCCAGCCTGATGGCCCACCCTGCAGCTTTTGAACTTGCCAGCTTCTATAATTGTGTGAGCTAATTCTTTAAAATAAATCTCAATCTCTCAGCCAGGTGCAGTGGCTCACAACCTGTAATCCCAGCACTTTGTGAGACCGAGGCAGATGGGTCAGCTGAGGTCAGGAGTTCAAGACCAGCCTGACCAACATGGTGAAACCTGTCTCTACTAAATATAAAAAATTAGCCAGGCATGGTGGTGCATGCCTGTAGTCCCAGCTACTTGAGAGGCTGAGGCAGGAGAATTGCTTGAACCCAGGCCAACATGATGAAACCCATCTTTACTAAAAATACAAAATTAGCTGGGTGTAATGGTGCATGCCTGTAGTCCCAGCTACTTGGGAGGCTGAGGCAGGAGAATCACTTGAACCTGGGAGGTGGAGGTTGCAGTGAGTCGAAGTTTCTCCATTGCACTGCAGCCTGGGCAGCAAGAGTGAAACTCTGTCTCCAAAAAAAAAAAAAATCTCAATTTCTCTCTCTGTCCCTCTCTCTCTCCCCCTCCCTCCCTCTCTCCCTCTCTCTCTCCCTCTCTCTCTCTCTCTGTCTCTCTTTGTCTCTCTCTCTTTCTCTCTCTCTCTCTCTCTCTGTATACATGTGTCCTCTCTCCCTCTCTCTCGAGAACCCTGATGAATGGACCCCTGTTGACCTTACTTGGTTTCTTCATTTATAGAAACAGAACATATGAGATACATCTTCCAAGGTTTCCTTTAAGAGTGTGAGAAGTTATTTGGGTTTAAAGCATCGTCTAGGATGTCTCAGGCTTGGCTAATTGGGAGGATGAGGGCAGGAAGGAGAGTGGGCCTTGGGAGCGGGTGTAGATGGTAGACTTAGTTGGGAGCTATTGCAGCCTATGAGGGATCCACATGGAGACATCCAGTATACACCTGGATAAGAGTCAATCTTGAGGGTGATGGCAATTCACAGAGGGGTGTTAACAGACACAGGATGTAAGAACTTGCCTGCTGTGTACAGCTGAGTCCCTGGTGCATATACTAGGTGGGCACTGGCCTCCTGGCTTCAGAGCTCAGAGGGAAACCCAGTAGCTGGGGTTCCATTTGGTTGTGTTAAAGATGCTACCTCCTGGAGACTGTGACTGCATGCCTGCTTTCTCACCAGAGGCAAAGAACTAAGACAAAACAACTCCTGAATGTTCACTGTGGCCCCTGATGAATTTTGGTTACTCTCCCGGGCATAGAATCCTCTAACAGGACCAGACTCAAGTTTGCCTAAGATCTGTTCCTGCAGAGTCCAAGTCTTAGATGGAGGCTTGAGCTGGAACAGCTTGCTATTACTATTCCCTTTGTGAATAGTGACGATATTAACAGCTGTGTCTGCTGATGTGTGTTCAGTGTTTGTCACTTCAGAGCTGTACTTTTCAATAGGGAGCCGCTGGTCTCAGGTAAATATTTAAATTACAATTAAAATAATTAAATTAAAAATTTAAGTCTTCAGTCACTCTAGCCACATTGCAGGTGCTGAGTAGCGACATATACCTGGTGGCTTCTGTATTGGACAGCACAGATGTGGGACATTTTCATCCTCACAGAAAGTTGGCTGGATAGCCAGGCTCTAGTCTAGAGCTTCGTGTACATTGTCATATACTCCCATGGTGTTTTGGAGTGAGAGTTATTATCCCCAGTTTATAGATGAGGATATTGGGGTGTAGGCTGAATAACTGGCCCCAAATTACAGTTTTAAGTGATAGAGCTGGGAACGCAAAGTTGGACCCACTGGACTCTCCTGGAGCCCTGGACTAGTCCACTGGATCTGGACTTCTCAGCCTACAGGTGGTAGTGAGCCTTGAGCGCACCGGAAATCTTCCCTCCCTATGGCAGGAGACAACCCTGGGTAGAAAGATGGAGAAGAGTGGAGAGACTCAGAGGGTGTGGGAAGAGGCTCCAGAAGGATGCAGCACATCCAGAGAGTTTGAGCTGCATTGCACAATGGCACAATGAGGCCATTGGTTTTCACAAGGGCTGTTTCAGCCTCGTAGAGAGGGAGAAAGCTGGATATCAGGGCTTTGAGGAGTAAATGGGAGAAGGAGATTGGGGATGGGCAGCTGGAAAGAGACATGAGATGAAAAGACAGGACACTTTTAGGCTTGAAGAAGCTTGGTCCTGGTAATAGACTAAGGTAAAGGCTGTCTGTGGAACCAGGCTGGAAGTAACTTTGGGATGGGGGCCAACCCTGAGACACATGCCCTGCCTGGAGGGGGCTGCTACCATGAAATCCCAGCTGGCTGCTGCTGGGAGACTGCTGTTATCAGAGTCCACGCATCTGGATTTTTATGTGAAATGTGCCAAATTATAAACATGTTTAAAATAACATGTGCTTCCATAAAAAGCGCATATCTCACTGCAGAGCAATGTGAATGTCTTTAATGCTGCAGAACTGTGCACTTAAAAACGGTTAAAATGGTAAAGTTCTTACGGTTTTGTTTTTTTTTTTTTACCAAAAAAAACCGAAAAGCACATATCACTGGACCATTTTAGCACAGAGGCTGTGAGTTTGTGACTTCTGAGCTAGGAGGGTAGAGCCTATGTTACTTTCTACCTTGGCTGTCCAATAGCATCCTCAACCCCAGGCCATATCCTGGAGCAATGAAGTCAGAATGTCTGGAGGAGGAACCCAGGTACCAGAATTGTTTAAAGTGAGAAAGTGATCCCATTTTACAGCCAGTGTTGAGAAGGTGAAATAATTAGCAATTAGAATAGAGACAGAAAGAAACAGCATAAGAATCCCGATATAGGGAACTTCTGTTTCTGGGACTGGAGGGACAGAAGCGAGGATGTATATGGATTATGTTAGATTAGGGATGTAAGGATACTACAGCAAGAATAATGGAGAATTTCATGACGTCTAGGACTTGAGCTCAGCTATTCTTTAACTTTTCCAGTTGCAAAATGGGAATGATATATGCACCTACCTGGCTATGTCATTATGTCTTTGTGTTTCTGAAAATCTGTTTGTTCCCTGAGAATTTGTTATGTACAGATGTGTTGTAAGGCAAAAATGTCATACTTGTTAGTGATAATCTTTTAGGAATCACTTTACCTCTTTCAATTTCTATCCCTACTGTAACACTAGAGAAGTTATTAATTCATTTTGGAGAAAACAGAAAATTAGAGAAATGCATTTGTGAGCAAATAGATCAGGAAAACACTGAAATCTAAATATACAGAGCCACTAACAGAGCTTTTAGTAAACTGAATGTACAAAGTGTTCACTGAATATAGACAGTTACTTCAAAAAATGTAATTATCCCTTTTAACACAAAAATGTTAGAAGTCCATTAATTACCAAATATTCAGAGTTGTCTTTGGAGTAGACAAAGAACTGAGGCATTCTTCTGAGGGAGCATTTTCATTAAAGGGGAGTATATTTATGTACACTAAAAATTAGGGAAGGTTTTGAATAATTCAAGGGGGAAATAAACTTCTGTTTCCCCCCTGAATTTAATGTATCCAGAAGTGATGTAAGCTCATGTCTAAAATATTAGTTTAATATGAGAACAAGCCTCTTTCCAGCAGGAAGATGTTGCTCATTTAGCTTTCCTTGTAATCAAAAGCAATTGTTTGTAAACCATCTTGGCTGCATTTTGAGTCAATTGGTTTTGGACTAGCTTCTCATAAAGAGATGCAAATGCTTTCTTGTCAACAGTTTCATTGGCTTAGACCTGTCTGCTGAGGGAGATTTATCTTGATCCCTGGTAACTTAAGATGCTCTGTTGGGCATGCTTTATACAATCTGTGAAGCTGGTGGAGTGCTGGGAGATGAGATTCTGCATACCAGCTCAGCTGTTGGTATGTGAACGAGCCACAGAGTCCAGGCAGTGTTGGGAAAATGGCTGCTTAGTAATTTGGGCATTTGCAGATGAATTCTCATCTTGTGCAAGACCCAACCAGTGAAAAGAGCTTATGAAAGTGAGGCCAAGATAGTGACACCTTTTTAGATAAGGGATATATGTATGAGGAAATTTTAGGGAAGCATATATAGTTCAGACATACAGCTAAGACACTGAATAAAAAATTGGCCTCATTAACAAAGTCCCTTGCCAGCTTCCCAAGCCCAGGAAAATATCCCTCAGCAATCTCTAAGAAGGAGGAGGGTGCAGGTAGGAAGAGGCTTAGATTTGGCTTGTTGGGGATGGGAATGGAGGCGTCTATGAATCTGGGTCACAGTTTGATGAGCATTGGGTCTTCTGCTCCAGCCGTCCTCTCTACAAGTATCCAGTGTCCACAGGACCCACAGGTGGCTGGCAGGGAGGACGAGGGTGGATGGTAGCCACCCCATGCCTTCTGCTGGGGAGACCGGATGAGGGGTGAGCATGGGGTGAACAGGGAAGCACATAAGCACATGGAACTCCTAAAGAGAGCCAGCTGCTGCGTGGGATTGCAGGACCACACTTGCCAGGTTGTCTCATTCTCTAACTTAAGTCAGGCATTGGGCTGTTTTTTTGACAGAATTCCCTGATTTGTGCATGTTGATAATGAGTTGAAATCATAACATTGTGAAGGTCAAATAAAATACCTGTGGGGGTCAGATTTGGCCTATGGCCTGGCCTGTCTCTCCCCTACCCTACTTTTCCTAACCAGGGGCTTATATGGAAGGAGGTACTGGAATCTTCTGCTGCCTGGGAGGTGTTATGAACTGGCAGGAGGATGTCTTGCGTATTGGCGCTTCACTGAGTGAGTCACTCATTCAACATGTATCTACCCACTACTCTGTGCCAGGCACAAGACGGGTTGGAGGCGTGGGGAATTCCAGGCCAGGGAGATGTTAGAGGCTTGGGGCTTTGGAAGGAGCTGGTACATTCATGGAGAGACTCTTTTCTACGTGGCTAGTGAGAGTCCATGTGAGGGGATGGTGGGGGGTGGTATTGGCAAATTCAATCCTGGTTGGAGAGTGAAGAGCTTTATGGTTGCTCAAGAGTGTGGGTTTTGCTCTAAGAGCAAGAGGGAGCCACTTAGCAGAGAACTGTCATGATCACATTTGCATATTTACAAGCTCCTGCTACGCAGAGGAGCAAAATGAGGCAGGTGACCCAGTGCATGCTTGAGGATTAGACTTTTAAGAATTTTTGCTCATTTAAGACTGCTGTTGTGTTAAGGTATGCAGTGAGGGTCTGTGCTGCTCTTGATCATGGGGATAGAATCTGAACAAACATCACAGGGTCATGTGTGTGTAAGTTAGACTTGACTTTCCTGTCCAGCTGTTTTCTATTTTATTTCTATTGAGGTAGCGTACCAGTTATGAAACTCAGGTTTGCCTCTTCATTTTAAAAAATTAATTTAATTAAATTTAGACCGTGAGCCTTTTTCCTGCTCTGGGCCAGCAGGAGCTTTAAACTTGGCTACTTTTTATTACTTTTGCCTTCCTTCCCCTTTGTGTGAAGGTCCTGAGTTGGAGGGAGCACCCAGGCAGCAGGGGCATTCCTGTGGTCCTGTGTCTCAGGTTCACAGCAGTTACCTCTGAGATGTCAAGAGTTTATTAGGATCGACCAGTGTGATTCTGTCTCTGTACCTGGAAATTTGTGCATCCTGGAGCCCAGCCTAGGCTTGGCTGAAGGTGTTCCTCCCTTTCTAGGCTCAGCTGGCTTTGAGAGCAGCCAGCACAGAGCCTGCCTATCTCTAGGAACCACAATCCTCTCTTTTGAGGGCCTGGAGGATTTACTTTGGGGGACTCTCTCAATCTCCCTTCTCTTATCTATAGTTCCCACAGTGACACCTCTTCTTGCCTGAAACTTTTTGTTTTTCTCCATGTGCTTGAGCATTTGGAAACCAAAATCAGGAAGGGAAGTGTCTTACCAGCAATTCCTCCTCTTCAGTCATGAAGCTCTCCGGGGACTGGGAACCATGGAGCCTGCTTGGGGGAGCTAGATGAAGAAAGGGAAAATAGAAGAAAGAAAGAAATTGCTATCACAACAAATATTTTTCCATGGTGGCAAGTTGATATTACTGTTTGGTTTCAGAGCCAAAAGGGAGAAGATATGAGGACTGCCAGAGGGAGGAGGAGGTGAATGGGGGAACGAGGACTTGCCTAGTCTGAGCAGCCTTTTCCAGCTGCAGGGGAACGGGGTAGGTGAGGAGAGATGGTTTTTGGTGGCTGCACATGGACTAGAAGCAGGGAGATGTTCACAGCATTGCATACTCCGAACACGTCCCACACCTGCCTACTTCCAGGAAGGCACTAACGACTGCTTCCTTACTAATTGTATTTTCAGTGGTTCACGGCACTTCCGACATCTCGGGTTGTGCCTGACCATTTCTAAGACTCAGTTTGGCCATCCTTCCCATGCTCCCCTGGGCCTTTGGATAGTCCAGTCCTAGTTGCTCATATTTAAATGTTTTTTTTATTGTGGTAAAATATGCATAAAATTTTCTGTCTTACCCATTTTTAAGTGTACAGTTTAGTGGCATTAAGTGCGTCCACATCGCTGTGCAGCTGTCTCCAGAACTCTTTCATCTTGCAAGACTGAAGCCGTCCCCATTAATCACAACTTCCCCTCTCTCCCCACAGCCCCTGGCAACCACTGTTTTACTTTCAATGAATTTGATGACTCTAGGTACCTTATGTAAGTGGAATCATACAATATTTGTTTTTTCATTGGCTTTTTTTCTCTTAGCGTCATGTCCTCAAAATTCCATGTTTCAGGATGTGTCAGAATTTCCTTCTTTTTTAAGGCTGAATAATATTTCATTGTATGTATATGTCACATTTGTTTGTCCATTAATCCATAGGGGGACATTTGGGTTGATTTCACATTTTAGCTATTGTGACTAATACTGCTATAAAGACAAGTATACCAGTATCTTTTTGAGACTCTGATTTCAATTCTTTTTGTATATACCTAGAAGTGGGATTGCTGGATCATATGGTGCTTCTAATTTTATTTTATTTTTTGAGGAATTGCCATACTGTTTTCCCCAGCAACTGTACCATTTCATAATCCTACCAACAATGCACAAGTGTTTCAGTTTCTTTACATCTGTGCCAATACCTGTTATTTTATTATTCTCCTATTTGGTTCATTGTCTGTTTACTCTATTGATAGTTTCTTTTACTCTGCAGAAGCTCTTTAGTTTAATTAAGTCCCTCTTGAGGGACAGAGGATGTTTCCTAGATTTTCTTTTAGGTTTGAGGTTCTTAGAGTTTGAGGTCTTATTTTTAAATCTTTAATCCATCTTGAGTTAATTTTTTTTCTTATCT
This sequence comes from Plecturocebus donacophilus, assembly GCA_004027715.1. NCBI lineage: Eukaryota > Metazoa > Chordata > Mammalia > Primates > Pitheciidae > Plecturocebus > Plecturocebus donacophilus. Next base: position 47,505 of record PVKP010012058.1, read on the forward strand.
GGAGAAAGGTAGGGGTCCAGTTTCATTCTTTTGCATATGTCTAGCTGGCTATCCCAGTACTATCTATCGAATAGAGACTCCTCTCCCCATTGCTTATCTTTGTTGACTTCATTGAAGATCAGATTGGCTGTATTCTCTGTTCTGTTCCATTGGATTATGTTTCTGTTTTTGTACCATGTGTTATATCTTCCTCTTCTTTTTTTTTTTCATGTTCTTTTCTCATGCATTACTATCTTCTTTTGTGCTTGGTTGATTTTTTTTTTATAGTAAAATATTTTAGTTTCACTTCTTCTTATTTTCATTATGTATATTATATAGTTAGTTTCTTTTTGGTTTCCGTAGGGCTTACATTTATTTATTTAATTATTGAAAGTTTTATAAATAATATATATATTTATGGGGTACCATGTGATATTTCAATATGTACATAATTGTGTAATGATCAAATCAGGACAATTAGTCAATCCATCACAAACATTGATCATTTCTTTGTAGTGAGAACATTCAAAATTTTATCTTCTAGCTATTTTGTAATATACACTATATTATTGTTAACTGTAGTCACTCTACTGAGCAATAGAACACCAGAACTTACTTGTCCTAACTGTAACTTTGTACCCACTGACTAACTTCTCATCCTCTTCTGCCTCTGTTGCCCTAGCCTCTGGTAACCACTATTTTACTCTCTATTGCTATGAGACCAACTTTTTAGATTCCATATATAAGTAACATAATGTGGTATTTGTCTTTATGTGTTTGGCTTACTCCGCTTAACATAATGTCCTCCAGGTTCGTTCATGTTGTTGCAAATGACAGTATTTCATTCTTTTTAATAGCTGAATAGTTTTCCATTGTGTATATCTACCACATTTTCTATATCCATTTATCTGTTGATGGATACTTAGGTTGATTTCGTGCCTTGGCTATGTGAATAGCGCTGCAGTAAATTTGGGAGTATAGATAGCTTTTTGACCTATTGCTTTCATCCTTTGGGTGTATACCCAGTAGTAGGATTGGAGGATTATATGGTAGTTCTATTTTTAGTTTTTTGAGAAATCTCCATACTGGTTTCCATAGCAGTTACACTACTTTTTAGCATTTCTTGCATGGTAGATATAGTGGTAATGAAATTCGTTGACTTTTGTTTATCTGGGAATGCCTCTGTTTTCTTCTCACTTTTGAAGGACAGTTTTGCTGACTATAGGATTCTTGGGTGACAGGGGTTTTTTTTTCTTTTATTTTGAGATGGAGTTTCACTCTTGTTGCTCAGGCTGGAGGGCAGTGGCATAATCTCAGCTCACTGCAACCTCCATTCCCAGGGTTGAAGTGATTCTCCTGCCTCAGCCTCCTAAGTAGCTAGCTGGGATTATAGGTGCATGCCACCACACCTGGCTTTTTGTTGTCGTTGTTGTATTTTTAGTCGAGAGGGGGTTTCTCCATGTGGCCATGCTGGTCTCGAACTCCTGACCTCAGGTGCTCCATCTGCCTCGGCCTCCCAGTGTTAGGATTACAGACATGAGCCACTGTGCCCAGCTGACAGTGTCTTTCTTTTAGCTCTTTAAATATATCAAGTCCATTCACTTAAGTCAGGACCTGGATGTTACCCTTGACCTCACATCTGAGCCATCACTGAGTTTTGCCACTTCTCCCTCCTAAATAGCCACAAATATTTTCACTCTCCTTTCCCTCTGCTACCATTGTCTTCTCTTTTCTGCACACCTCCAATAGCCTCCCAGTCCTTCTCCTTCCTCTTACCCAGCCCACTCTACCCTGTCCTCAGGTAGCAGCCAGAGTTCTATTCCCAAAGTGCAGAGATGTTGAACAACTGGGTTGTTCCCCAGTTCTGCTGAATACTTGTCAGCAGCTTTCTAAGATCCTAAGGACGGGATCAAGCTATGTAATGTAGGGAGGGTGCCAGCCCTTGCCATATGCACATGCTTATCTCTCATTCCCTCTCACCATCATTATTCAGGCCACACTGAGCAGCATTCAGCTCCTAGAAAACTGCTCTTTCCTGCCTTTTTTGATGGGATGCTTTTCACAAGTACTTTGGCTTTTATCCTCAGTGAGATGAAGAGCCATGGGAGGGGCTTGAAGAGAGAAGTGATATGACCTAATTTCCATGATTAAAAAGATCCTTCTGGCTACAGGGTTCATAGTAGACCACAGGGTGGGATCTGGGACATTGTTTCAGGGATCCCACTGAGGAAAGACAGTGGCTTTGATAGTGGTGGCTATGGAGGTTGGGAGAAGTGGGCAGATACTGGATCTATTTTTAAAAGGATACCTGATAGAACTTGACAGGTTGCATGTGGAATGGGAGAGAAAAAGAGGAGTCAAGGGTGACTCCAGGTTATTTGCCCTGAGCAAATGGAAGGATGAGCTTGCCATCAACTGAAATGCAGGCAGACATGGGTAGAGCAGATGTGGACAGAGTTGGTGGGAGTGAGTGGAAATAGCTTTGTACAAGTTAAGCTTGAGATCTGTTGAACATCTATGCAGATGTGTCAGGCAGAATAATAGCCCCCCAAAATGTCCATGTCCCGGTCCCTGTAACCCGTGACTGTGTTCCCTCATGTGGCAAAAGGGACTTGGCACATGTGATTAAGGTAAGGATATTGAGTTGGAAAGATTATCCAGGATTATCTGAGTAGGTCCAATGAAATCACAAGAGTCCTTGTAAGAGGGAGGCAGGAGTGTCAAAGTCAAAGGAGGAGGTGTGATGACCAAAACAGAAGCTGGAATGACATGCTTTGAAGTTGAAGGAAGAGGCCACAGCTAAGCATGCAGGTGACCTTTGTGAGATACATTTCTCTATATACTTTGTGAGATACATTTCTCTAGCTTCTAGCTGGAAGAGGCATGGAAATAGATTCTTCCTGGAGTGTCCATAAAGAATGTGGCCCTGCCAGTGCTGTGATTTTTGTTTTTTAAGACCCTTCTTGAACTTCTGACCTCCAGAACTGCAAGATAATAAATTTGTGTTGTCTTGAGCCAGTAAATTATGGTAATTTTTTACAGCAGTTATAGGAAATGAATGTAGTGAAGATACTGAGTGGGCTGTATTATACATGTGTCTGGGGCTTAGGGAGAATCTGCCTTCCTTCACTTCAGCTATCACTCATCACTCAGCAAAATGACAGTGTTCTTTTGGCAGCCTCAGCTGTTTTAACAGTAGACATCTGGCAACAGTTTTTAGAAGGTAGGCTAAGGGGATTTCCCAAAATGTACAGTATAAGTTTTCTACTCATGGCTGGTGTTTTCTGCTTACACCACAGTTGATACACTGTATACCCATATATACTTTTTTTAAAATTTATTTTTATTTTTATTTATTTTATTTTTTTGAAAGGAAGAAAAAGAAAAGAAAGAAAGAGTGAAAGAAAGAAAAAAAAGAATGAAAGAGAGAAAGAAAGAGGGAGAGAGAACAGGATTCTTGTTCTATTGCCCAGGCTAGAATGTAGTCTAAAAAAGTGTATTAAAAACCTCTTTTATGCCAATAATTGTGCCTAACAATGGAGACAGGAAGGAATAAGAGATGAAAATAACAAACAAGCAGCCAACCAATATTTTATTTAAACCTGTGAAATGCTATGCAATTGCTGAGGAGTGATTTCCTTCCAATTATGTGGTCACTTTTAAAATAAGTGTAATGTGATACTGAGAAAAATGTATGTTTTGTGGATTTGGGGTGAAGAGTTCTGTAAATATTTGTTAAGTTTACTTGTTCCAGGTCTGAGTTCAAGTCCTGGATATCCTTGTTAATTTTCTATCCCATTGATCTGTCTAGTATTGACAGTGGAGTGTTAAAGTCTCCCACTATTATTGTGTGGGAGGCTAAGTCTCTTTGTAAGTCATTAAGAACTTGCCTTACGTATCTGGGTGCTCCTGTAATGGGTGTGTATATATTTAGGATCATTAGCTCTTCTTGTTGCATTGATCCTTTTACCATTATGTAATGTCCTTCTTTGTTTCTTATGGTCTTTGTTGCTTTAAAGTCTGTTTTATCAGAGACGAAAATTGCAGATTCTGTTGTTTTTTTTTTTTTTTTTTGTTCTCCATTTGGTTGGTAAATCTTCCTCCATCCCTCTGTTTTGAGTCTTTATGTATCCTTGCATGTACTAAGATGGATCTAATGGCCGATTAGCAGCAGCTCAGGATTGTAGCTCCCAGTGAAAGCACAGAGAGTGAGTGGACACCGCAATTTCAGACTAATTTTTGTTACCCACAGACTGGGAGATTCCCGGCGGAAGAGCCCCACGGGTCGCCAGCGCGACTCTTTTGGCCGGCACGGCTGTTTTGCCGGTGCCCCGGCACGGCACTTCTCAGTGCGGAGTATACAGGACTGGGTGCCCTTTTAGTCAGGCTTGGCTGGTCCCATCCCCACAAAAAAAAACGGCAGTTGGAAGCGCTGAGGACTGAGAGTTTCACAGCAAGCACAGCTGAACTCGGGAAGGCCCAGCTCTGTGGGGAACGGGCGTCCGCTGAAGGAAAACTAAGAAACAGAAAAAACTTCATCACTAACAAGCCAGATATCCACTCAGAGACCCAACCTGAAAGTCGGCAATTAGAAAGATGACAGGTGGATAAATCCACAAAGATGGGAAGAAACCAGTGTAAAAAGGCTGAGAACACCCAAAATCAGAATGCCTCTCCTCCTACAGGGGATTGCAGCTCCTCATTAGCAAGGGAACAAGGCCTGAGGGAGAATGAGTGTCATGAACTGACAGAATCAGGCTTCAGAAGGTGGATAATAAGAAACTTCTGTGAGCTACCCATATATACTATATACTGCATACTTTTTGCTTTATGGATAATAAGGAACTTCTGTGAGCTACCCGTATATACTATATACTGCATACTTTTTGCTTTATACAGAATTTGAGTATTTATTACAAAGTGATTTTAGATGATAAGAAAATAGGAAGAGTTCTATTCTGAAGCAGAAATAGTGGTAGTTGCAGGATGTAAAAATTAATAGCAGGGAATGATTCAGGGAAAATTAAAGTCAAAAATGAGATGCAAGGACTTTAATACAGTCATATTTGAGCAAATAGTTTAGGGTCAAACAGATCTTTAAATCATAGTAGTTAATCCCTCGATTCGATCGTCAGTCTATTACAGCCTGAATTCAGTGATGAATGTTCAAAATGATCACCTTAAGTCACCATGAAAATACTAGATTACTTTTGATGCACTCTTTCAGAAACTAGGAAATTCTGCAGTACAATTTAAAAGCTTTCTCTTCACATACATCAAACTTCAAAGTGCATTGGCTCTTAAATATGCTTCCGTTGCTAGAAAATCAGTTTATCTGGTGCACTTAGTCCCCCAATGATGCTAGATAATAGAGCACCATTGAACTTTAGAAGTGGATAAATTCACAAATAGCAATGTAAGATATTCAAAGATGAGACTCCAATTGTGCACCAACCCTATTGTGGAAGCCTTTCCTTATAGAACAATAAACAACTAAAAGTATAGTTAAAATAATTTAAGAAGAGCAACACACTAGGAGTTTACTCCCCAAGTTAGACCTGAAGTAACGGCTTTGTTATAGAGATTCAAATGGACAGGACTTTTTTTTTTAATGTTTTAATTTAGGAAACAGTTACATGGTGCTTACTATGTACCTAACACTTCTAAGCCTTTTGCATAAATTAACTGATGATGAAACAACTCTGTGAGTAAAAAGTACTATCAGTGTTCCCATTTTACAGATGGCAGAACTGAGGGACAGATAAGTAACCAGCTCAAGTGCATCCAACTGCTAAGTCTGGATTCAAGTCCAGGGAGTCCATACCCTTAGCTGTGCTCATTGCTAGCCTCACTGGATCTTTTCAGCTTATACTCTTGAATTCGCTCTCCTATACACTTCTGCCCCTTTTAAATGTAGTTTATGCATGTTAGAGGGATTCCTCTTGAACACTTTTTGTCCTAAATCAAGTCCTTTTCTTTTGCCTGGTCTGGGCCAGCTATTTATTCTGTCCCAACTGTTTCTGATCTCTAACTCAACATATCTAGGACTGCCTCACCAGATGTCATTTTTCTTGTTTAAAAATATGCAGTGTTTTCCCATTTCCTACAGAATAGGGGCCATACTCCTTAGCATGATATTTTTGGTTGTGAGCAAAAGAAGTCTTCTCTGGTCACTTTGTGCAGGAAAGGAAGGCCATGGATGATACCTGGGTGATGAACAAGAACAAGGGAGCACTGGGCATGGGCAGTGGGAACAAACTAGGCAGATTGCTCCTGCGGCCCCGGCGCAGCCTCCTTGGATGGCTCTGCTGACACTCTTGGTTGCAGCTGCTGCCCACAGGTGTGCTGTCTCTCCTCTAGTCTCACCATCATCATAGTTTCAGGTCATGTGCTTCAGATTCAAAGACCCCAGTGAGAGCATCCATTTAGCCAACACTGGTCGCCTTTGCCAGGGGGAAGAAAGGGTGAGGAGCTCCCTCGTTTTGCTACTTTAATGGGGTGTAGATTTCCTCCCTCTGCCAGGACTGACCACACAGAATTACCCAAAAGTAGGAAGTTGGTTTGGTTCCTGCCAGCCAAAACCAATGACAAATAACCTTACAATGTGGCTCTGACATTTCTGTCTGCAACTCAGAAAGGATATATGGGCATGCACATGTATGTGTGCACACATATATGCACACACACACAGGCAGCATTTAACTGAAAAAGATTTTGGAAAACAATTCTCATCCATGAAAATGTAATAAACTAATAGAGTATATATATTCTCATTTTTAAAAAAATACTGGCCATGACTTTTTAAATTGATTTGAATTTGAAAATCTTGCCCTACAGCATTCTCTACATAGTATTGTGTTTTCAAAATACTCCCAATGAGTAGCTGTATTCATGAAATGCTTATTTATATAATAGACAAACATTTTTATAATTCTGGTCTTTAAATGAATGTTTATAACCTAGATCCCTGAAGTATGGGACTTATTACCTTGACAACAAAGCAGGCAAAAATGAGAAGGAAATATGGATCTTGCATGTAATGAAAAGCAACACTTTGTAGTTTCCAAACAGACTACCTGCATCATCAGAAGTTACCACTATAGTATTTCAGCATGTTAGTTTAGCTTGGCAGAAAAATTTAAATCAATAATAGTTTGCTAGAATGTGATGGGTTTTAATTTCTCATGCCTACTAAACAAACATGTTCTTTCAGCAAATACAAACTGAGAACCTGCCCTGGGCAAGGCCCTTTGCTGGATGTTATGAAGGTTATCTAGGTACACTGGGCTGGGATCCTGGTCTCAAGGAGCTGGAAGCCTAGTACAGAAGAAAAGACAAGCCTGCAGAAATAGTTGTACAAGGTAGAAAGTTATCAGGGTCATGGGAAGAGAATAAATAAAATGCACAAGAATTCAGAGGAGTGCAGGTGTGCAGTTCTTGACGAGCAGGTTCTGTAGAGCAAAGGAGGACTTTGGAGCTGCTCTCTAGAGGGACTTCCCCACCACCTCGTGCCTGCCATGGTGCAGCTAATGAGGCCATGGGGATCAGCATGGGCTCACAGACCCCTTTCTGCAGTAGGATTCTTGTGTTAGCATGTCTTTGTTCCTACCACGCCAGCCACCTCTGCCACCAAGTCAATGCTTAATGTGTACAGAGTGAGTGAATGGACCTAGTTTTGGCAGCAGAGCTACCATGGACAGTGATGAGTGCTCGGCCACCAGTATTATGGCCAAGGGCCCCATGCAGGCCTCTGTGGGCCAGAGAGGAGCTTGGCCCAACAGCTGGAAAGGGACAAGGACTCGCAAACAGTGCTTTGATCACAGTGCTTGCCCATCTCCAAATCAGAAATGATGAATTTTATCTATGAACTTGGTAAAGTTCTGTTGAATGTCTGTTATGTGAAACATAACAGTTCTGGTGCAGAAAGGGATCTGCAGATGCTAAATGACAAGGACCCTGCCCTGTAGAGCAGCCAAGTCCTGGGAATAGAGTAGGGTGGAGGGGAGTCTGGAGGAAGTGTGTACAGAAGTAACTGTGGGCAGTAAGGATGGAAAGGAGTAAGTGCTGTAACCGAGACATCTGCAGAGAAAATGCAGCTGTGGTCTTGGACACAGTGAAGTAGGGAACTCCATACTGACTTTAGCACATGTGAACCAGGCACGTTTTGGTCTATTATTCTTCTCTAGTAAGGATATCAGTATCTTGCAAACCTGCTTCTTCCTAACCAAAATTAACCTCGTGTTGTTAACCTAGGACATAGTCTGCACTTCTGTGTCTTGTGAGGCTCTGCTGAACACAGAATCTGCTCTCTAGGAATATGCTCGATGGATGTAATGTTGTAAAGGAATAGTATTGCCATTTGAGTTTTGAAGATGAAACTATTTCCATGTTCTGGCAGATGGCCTATTGAAACAATTCTTTTCTTATCTGATTGTAGCTAGCTCTTTTAAAGATGCAGTTCTGACTCAGGGATACTTTCCCCAGTTGCTTATTATGTAGGGACTTGGTTTCTACAACAGAGATTAAATATTTCTCTTGTATGGAGGGACTGTGCAAGTTCCTGGAGAGGAGAGTAGGGCAAAACCAGAGGGTAGATGGACGTGGGGCAGCTGCAAGCTGAAGTTGAGAGTGGGCAGGTGAAAGGTGAGGTACCAGTGGAGGATCTTCCCAGGTGCTGCAGAAGTTTAGTTGCAAGCACATTGCACTCTGCACCAGAGGCTGTTAGAAACACATAAAAGCAAACAGCAGGCCAGGTGTGGTGGCTCATGCCTGTAATCCCAGCACTTTGGGAGGCCAAGGCGGGTGGATCAGCTGAGATTGGGAATTTGAGACTATCCTGACCAACATGGAAAAACCCCATCTCTCCTAAAAATACAAAAATTAGCCAGGCATGGTGGTGCATGCCTGTAATCCCAGCTACTTGGGAGGCTGAGGCAGGAGAATCACTTGAACCTGGGAGCTGGAGTCGAGATTGTGCCATTGCACTCCAGCCTAGGCAACAAGAGTGAAACTCTGTCTCAAAAAGAAAAAAAAAAAAAAAGCTGAGCATTATTCCTTTCTGTGGCCCAATCAACCAGGTAAATAGCACTGAATCTGTACATACATTTTTTTTAATGCAGTGACATGATATGTTCTCCATTTATTTAATAGCCCCCCCTAACATAGAATAAGTATGTTATATACATTTTTTTCTAGTCCTCCCAACAAAGCTACAAACCTCTATTTTTAGGTCCATTATATTGCTGATAAGGACACAGGATGAGATTAGTGAGTTCCCACAGAGCCACAGGATGACAGAACCATGATTTAAAGCAGAAGGTGCCACATTCTATCACCTCCTTTGCCTCTGCTTTGTATGGTTGGTGGTCATTGTGAAGCCATCTGAGAGGCCTGACAATAGGCAGGTTTTTGTTATTGTTGTTGTTGTTGTTTTTATATATCTTTGTGACAGGAGGGCTATGTCTTCTAGGGAGCATGCTACCTGATAGAACATGCTGGATAATTCAGAAACATCCTGACTTGCCATTCCACAGGCAACTGGAAAATCTTTAAATCTATTGTGTATGTATCAAAATCTGTACCTCTCTTCTGATATTGTGACTTCATTTTCATTAAACTAGCTCAGCTTTTCTTTGAAATCTTTCATCTGTTGAATTCAGAGACAGGAGGGGATGCAGTCTCATCTGCCTGCTCAATCCCTGGTAAATCTGGGGTCTGCTAGTCTCTGAACACACAAATACGTGTCTTTCCTCTCACTGATTCAGTTTCAATTTCAGATGTCCTGTTATTTCAGCAGGAACATCCAATCTGTTGTGTTGCTAGACATCCAGTACAGTGATCCTCTTAGATTCCTTAAATTTAAAATTTCAATTTAAACTGGAAAATCACAAAGTAGATATTTTTAATGAGTTTTGTAGCCTTAATCCTTCATTAAAATTATCTAAACCTTCACACTTTGCTATAGTTTTCTTTATGTCATAAGAAAACAGTGGTTTAAAGTTTTTAAATTTCTATTATAGTGATAAGAGGTTTATTACAAGAAATTGCAGTCCTCTGTTTGCCCACCCCTCCCATTTCAACTCTTACTTCCCAGAGGGAACAGATTTCAAATAATTTCACTGATTCTCCTGATACCCAGGTCCACCATTCTTAGAAGGTGCTCTCTTTCTATCTTTTGTTTTCATCAATTTTAGATATTTATCATTACAGCGGTGGAGAATTCAGCTCTTACTGCATATTCTTACTAAATATATCCCTTTCTCCAGACTTCCAACATTTGGGTAAATTAGTAGTAACTGTTTAATTGCGAGGGTTCACTTATATTTGCATTTTCTTTTGCCTCTGCCACTCCTGAGACAATAAGACCAATCCCTCCTCTTCCTCCTCTTCCTCAGCCTATTCGATGTGAAGGTGATGAGGATGAAGACCTTTGTGATGGTCCATTTCCATTTAATGAATAGTAAACATTTTTTTCTTTCTTGGGATTTTCTTAATAACATTTTCTTTTCCTCTAGCTTTATTTTATTGTAATAATGCAGTATATAATGCACATATGAAATATATGGTAATCAACTCTTTGTTATTCATAAGGCTTCTGGTCAGCAGCGGGCTATTAATAGTTAAGTTTGGGCGGAATCAAGTTATTTGTCGATTTTCAACAACACAGGGGTTGGTGCCGCTAACTCCCACGTTGTTCAACCATATATGATTATTATTTGTAATTGATTGATAGTCTTATTAGTGTACTATGATGATTGGTTTCTTTTCTCATGAAACTCTCCTCCCCACTGAAGTTAGTAAATGCCATATTATGCTGGTATTGCTAATTGCTGTCCAATAGCCATTTCCTCTTCCTCATTGCTGGCTGAATTCTGATTTTGTTCTGATGTTCACATCTTTACCACTTGGTTCAATAACTCCTGATTGTGTCAAGCCAGTCAACAGGACCCCATCTCCTTCCCTGGGGGGGGGAAACCTGCAGGGATTGCCTCTGGAAGGTTTCTTTATCTTAGAGAGACAAACAAGGAAGAAACATTCTCCCTATCACTTAGAGAAGAGTTCCAAAACCCCGTGGAACACTTGCTAAATGCAAACGTCCAAGTGCAGCAGGACCATCAGTTGCGTTTTTCTCACTGGATTTGCTTTCCACTGCCTTCTGTCTTTCCGTTTCAATCTGAGCTGGTTCATCTGTGGGCCTGGCCACGACCCATTTACTTCTGGTTCATCTGTCCTGGCTCCCCAATCTTCATCATTTACATAGTCGTTTTACAGAAGCATATTCTTTAGAGGTTTGGGGAATATACATGTATTTGAATGTTTGCATGTTTGAAAATGTATTATTCTGTATTCACCCTTGATTTGACAGTAAGATATAGAGTTCTAGGCAGAAATTATTTTTTCTTGTAGTGTTACCAAATACTCACTTTTGCTGTTCAGCCAGTGTGATTTCTTTTATATGTGATTTACTTTAAGTCTTTTGAGGATTTAGGGCTTTTCATTTATTTCTAGGACACTGAAATTACTTGATGCTGTGCTTTGCATATTGCAATTTTTGTTTTCTAGACTTGTGATGGGCCCTTTTAATGGGAAGACTTGTGTTTTTCAGTGTTGAAAATTTTCTTGTTTTGTTTCCTTGATAATTTTCTCCTTTTCTCCATTCTTCTTTTTTTTCTGCATATCTTATTAGAATTTAGAGCTCCTAGATTGATCCTCTAATTATTTTATCTTTTCTGTTAGTTTATTTTTTTGGGAGGGGGGTTCTAATTTCTGAGAGATTTCCTTGACTTTAATGCCTTCTTTGATTTTTACATTTTGTCATTTTAAAAATTTCTAAAAGCCCCTATTTATTCTCTGACTGTCCCTTCCTATAGCACCCTGTACTTGTTTTATGGACACTCTTATCTCTCTGAAAAAATTAATTAGAATATTAAAATGTTTTCTTCTGTCTTTCAACTGGGGAATATACAATCTATGGTACAGCCATATAATGGAATTTTTTTTTTTTTTTTTTTTTAGAA